>NNCF01126465.1:395959-439971 GCA_002313205.1 Laupala kohalensis
CAAGTACAAATAGGCAAAAAATACCCGTTTATACTGGCGAAGTGTCTGCCTTGACGTCATCAGTTTCGAGCAGCCTCAATGGTAAGTGTGGCCACCTTACCATTCTGTGCACCTTGGATACAAACAATTGTAGGGAATTGTACGTGAGTTACGTCACGCTCCATTATGTATTACCATATAATATCCATAACTCTTCTGATGTACTTTGCTTTGTCTAATGCTTAATATGAGACCGAGTGAAACTTACCTACAAGTAGAAGTTGGGAGAAAGTAGTATTATCCTGGTACATAAAATAACCTTTTTGAATAAAAGTCAAAGTTCATATGTTAGTTTAGCTGGTTACTGTATACTCTTGACATAATTTAAAATCAACTTATATTATCGACAAATTTAGTGAGACTAGTGGGTTAACGCGATGTCTTTCAGTCAAACTAACATGAGAGTATCAATGTGGCGTATGTTGGAGCCATTAGTAGGCCAACTCTATCGCGAAAGCAGTAAATAGTTATCCAAATCCAACGGTTATCTAGGGTAAATAATAATAAACAATTTAATAAATGCGAAATTCATCGCAGCTGAGGGAGGGTTGGGGTGTGATCTGTGAAGCGATTCAATTTCATTTTCCATTTGAAAACAAATTTTAAAAGGAATTTATCATTAAATTGTAAGATTACGATACCATTCATCCAAACACTAACCTTTGTAATGGTACTTCATTTGTGGTAATTGATTAAGAATGGAGAAAAACGAATATTACCAAATTATTTCTTGGAAATATAATACAACGATTCAGTGACTAATACCGCTTAAGTGGCGAATATGAGATATTGAGTAGTATCATAGTGTTTTGATATCAAATGATGTGAGAGAAAAACTTTTCCAAGAATTTTAGGAATAATAAAAATATTGAATATCTTTGGCAGGAAATTTCAAGAAACATCTCTCGAGTTCGAGATTCAATAATAATAATAATAACAATAATAATAATAATAACCTATCTTCACCCTGATCTGAATCTTTTGCTTCCCTTCTTTGTCTCTACGTCACTTCATCCCAAACTGTTGAACCATCCACCCTCGAAGACATGCCCTTTCCCCGCAAATCTCAGTGGGAACGTCCTGGATAAATACGAGATGCAGAATCGCACCCATCGAGCGGGTGACGCGACAGCGGCGGCGCAGCGCGGTGTGGTGCACGAGAGGAAGATAAGCTCGCGGGCGGCGGCTCGCCCGTGATCCGCGAGCTAATCCCAATGGGCTTACGGCGACGGATTTGGCTGCCGCCATGAGGCCGTTCGTCCGCCGCAGTGGGCGTCCACACCCCGCGACTCCTCCGCCAGTACAGGATTTCACTCGATGGTGAAACTCACGTTCTCTCTCATCGAAGTGATCCGAATCGAAGCACGTTGCAACACTCGAGTTGCTCTTCGTACCTGAAAGTGCTAGTTGTTGAATCTATCTTATAGTTTATTGTACTTGTCGAAGTGCTTGATTTTCGTTCTCTCAATGTGTATTATATAGATTTCTCTAATTCATATATCAAAGGCACATCTTGAATAATAGACGAGATGAAGCAACTTATAGGCTTAATATTTTATAAACGTTACAAGATTGGATTATAATTTAAAGGCATTCTTCGAACTAAAAAGGTCTAATGTATTGATGAGAGAATATATTTCAATAAAAGAGTCCGGTAAACTTAAAGACATTTTAAGTTTACTGGACTCTTTTATTGTAATTATCTTATTTATTCTAAGTGATGCCCCAATTCTATGATGCATGTTCAGAAGAGAAGTGAAATGTAATATGATAAAACAGGATAATTATTTAACAATTAAACAAATAATTAGTATAAGAGATTTAAATAACTTGAAGAATTGTGATAATATTAAACAAAATGTAGGTGAAGATCAGTAGGGCAACGGGGAAAATGTTGTATCAAAAGTGTAAAATACTTTCACAAAAACGTCATATATCCTTTTTCCTCTGATTAAAATCGATTCGTATCGCATTTTTCCTAATCTAACTTCCATTTTAATGATCTACGAGAGATAGGGAGTTATATCTTCTAAATCTAGTACTCTTCGATTTTAATTACTGAAGCAACGGAAGTACGGGTCGGTACACAAGAATTGAACATCCTACATGAAATAATATGCGATGCTCAGAAAAACACCTAGGCATCTGTAATTCGACTGGTGAATAGGAGGCTGGTGCGCTCTGAAATGGAACTTAACGCAGAATGCCGTACACCCCACTGAGACCACAAACGTGAGATGTAGGGAAACAGGTTCCATTCCGAGCAGTTACACACACAAATCACAGTGAGAACTTGCACGATTTTTTTTGCGAAGCAAGTCCTGGATGTATCCATTTCTTTCCTTGCTAAGAAAATGCAAAGGGCTTCAGAAGAGGTTCGTCAAATTAATTTACATCGATCGATTTGAAAAGTATGTGATAAGTTGTGTTTACCATGTTCAAGTCTCAAAACGTTTGGAATTTCGCACTTTTTACTGTAATGAAATAAATTGCCAAATAATTGATATAGAAAATATTGGTAAAACCCAAGTAAGTTAGTACAGTTTAACCCACTGCACCAATTAATATGGATACAAATTGTACCATATGTATATATGGAAAACAATATTATATGAATTTTAAAAATTGGGTTGTTATGTTAACTGAAATTACATATTGTTGTCATATTGCTATATTTAATAATTGTTACACCTGACACAGGTCCCCAAGGGTTGAAACTTAGCGATATTATCATAATAAATATTGTATACATTACCTCTTAAAGTCGTACAATATATTTAACAATGTTATAAAATTATTGTTCGAATTCCTCGCAATACTGCAGATAACAATACGATAAAAAAATTATTTTTTATTTTTTTGTACCTACGGTGATGTTTACGCCAAGCATTTGGAATCTGATCACATCGTCACAATACAATTTATTGCATAGAGAGAGTCCACTTTTGCTGCCATCGAGGACGGTCGACGGTGGCGGTGCGCCAGGTGGCCGCGGGCGGGTGCAGGTTGCGCTGCCGGGTGGCGTGGTGGGTTGAGTGTGGAGAGGAGTTGAGGGGAAGTAGGCGCACCGGACGTGGCAGCCGCGGCGGCCCCCTACACGTCGTCACGGCTACCGAGCACGCCGCCGCCTCCATCGCCCTTGCCAACTAGGCTGCGTCACTCACATCGCCTACGGCGCCGACCTGCTCTCACCTACTCACCACTATTATAATCCTATCAGCGAATAACTCTGCTCTCGTCAATGCATTTCTCACCACATATACTACCTCAGCCGGAGTGGCGCGGCGTAGCGGGGTGGCACGTGGTCTGCTCCATCAGCCGTACTTCCTATCCGGCCTAAGTCGCTAATCCAGCAGCCTCCCGCCCTCCTTTCGATCTTCCCCTTTCCTGCCTCTTCAGTCTGTCGGTAGCCGCTCGCAGCCCTCCTCCATCACGCTCCCACATCCTCACATACATTAACAAAGAAAATACGATCCGTCGACGAAGCAGCTTTTGTTTTGGCTCCGGCTACCCGCATCTCCTTCACGCACGTCTAAGAACTCGGTAGCGGGTTATCAATAATATTTGAAGGCACGACTGCGTGGTCCGGGGCCTCTCCGCGTGGCCGTTGGAGAGGGCGGGGTAGTAAGTCGCGTGGAACGAGCGGAAGGGAGATGGCAGTGAGCCATTGTGCCCCATCACGTCCGATTCCTTCAAAGAGCCCTCCTAGTCCTTCGGCCATTCGCGTGTGGACTCACTAGGCCACGGGTGACGACTCCAACCGTAGCCAGGGAATTTGAGAAGAGACCGATTGGCGCTTTGAAGCGGATATTACGACGAACGGTCTTCGGGATCTGAAGTGACAGCTCGTACCGCTTGGCTCGTGAAGGTTACTTTGTGAAGAACACATGCTGCTTTGTAAAGAATTACCTTTGAAAAAAGTGTCTAAAGTATTGTTTATGATTTATCCATAACTAGGAACCCTTCTAAAATAGTACACACGAAAAATTATTATTTATCTTCCTTGTCCTAAAGAGAGACGGATCAGCGATGGGAGTTCCTCTCTAAAAAGGTTTGAAAACTCATCGTAGTTTACAGTCTGATATCAACGTGGCAAAAATAAGCTGCAAAATATTATTTATTTTTAACGATAGTCAAGAACTACGGTCGCATATTCGATATCTGCTCATGACGTAGAAGAAGATATTCCAAAACTTGAAAAAAATAACCATCTCCTTATGAGAGACATAAAACAATTTTTTGCTAATGTATATAACAATTCGTTGGTTATAAAAAGTTCATTACAACATAAAATCATCTCATAATAAAGTTTGATCTTCAAAATTAAAACAAGAAATATGGTGAGAGTATTTTTGTTTATGAAGAGTTAAATCCCGAATATCTGTTGAATTCTCTATAAAGCTCTATTTGAGTTACACATACCCTTAAGTTACATGCACTTGTACGTAAAACATTCTCTCCCACATTTATAAAATATGTATTTTGTTGGACTTACTTTTTTTCAATTTAGCGATGCCTCACATTCTTAAACTCTCCGATTTTTTGGTTCATCTTTCCTCTACTCTTCCATATAAATTAATTGGACTGTATGTGGATGAAGAGTTCGAGAAAGAAATCACAGGGATGACGTAACAAAAAATTACCAGACAAAATTTACCTTTAGAAAATTGGAAGTTTTCCCCGCGGATTATTATTTCGATTGGGGAAAAATTGAGTCCCTCTGTTCTAAGAAATAAAGTAATTAGGTGAACCTTAAGGGATGCTAAAGCAATCCGAGACGGTAAAAGAGGAATGGAATTTTAAGATGAATTCGACATACTTCGGGATTTTCTTAGGACATTCATTTCGTATCCATTTTCGCAAGTGAATTAAAACGCACGATTTACAGGGCTTACTGAGGTCCAATTTCCGAGACGAACAGAAGGATTAAAAGCTGTAGCGTTACATTTATTAAAATACTAAATTCTTAATTTTGCAGTTTCGATTTGTTTAAAGAAGTGCCCGATTGGATTGAAGCACGAGAAAAAAAGGTGAAGGGAGCCATGTACTACTCAAAAACTCAGGTATCATTTGCTTCAGTCGTTTCGTTCAACTCAAAACTGTACAATAGTGCATGATGAACAAAAGTGGTTCATATGTATACGCGTATATGTTCAACACAAAGTTATATACTAATTGCATATACTTTGACTGTGTCAATCCAGAGAATCGCAAACACTAAAAACTGCAAAATACGTGTTATTGATACCATGGAAATCTGCATGGTCTAAGCTACATTCAAATAAGAAATAATAACGATCCTCTAATTATTTAGCAATCATTTACTCACATGAAGTTTGGAAAATATGTTAAGAGCTTCAGAATCAACACAGAATGCATACGCTTACTCTCCACCAAAAACAAAAGTCGGTCGCGTGCCTCTCGAGTGTCGAATTTCGTGTGACGCTAGGGGCAAAACAGAGAGAGACAGTCGCGAGCAGCTGCGGACGCACCACATCACGTGATGCAGAGCAGACTGAATGGCCGTCTGTCCCGCGGCTTATCTCAGGGGCTTTATCTGCCGGTCGTGTTCGAGTAGAAATCGCTAGATTTGAGATTAGACCACTCCCCAGTCTCAAGACTATTATGACGATGCGGAGAGGTAGAGACAACGTGGTGAGACGGTTCCGGTGATCGAATACCAATTCTTTTTCTCACGTGTCTTGTTTATGTAGCACCTTTGAACATATACTGTCTCCAACAACCATTCCCTCTCCCCATCAAATTAAAAACCTGAGGTTCTGGAATAGTAGTTCGTTTGTACATAACTCAAAACCGTCTTGGAAGAAAGTATACTCGGTAAATTCTTTAAAATGTGATAGGTGTAGTTTGAATATTGAATTGTTGTAAATTGATGGAAGCTTTGTGATTACATAATATTAACATGTATTAGAAACTCTTCCCTGAAAATGGAACAATACCATTAATTTCCTGATAATATGAACATAACAAACGTCTTACGAATAACAGTATGCACAAATTAATTGAAATAAATATCGAAGGAAGATTTTTATCAGGGAGTCTTTAATTATTGCATTTCTTACTCAAAACTTCAGTTGTTTGTTTGGAGTTTATGAAATGGGAATAATAATGTAATTAATACTTAGTTTGATGATGTGAGAGTTGTTTGTGTCTGGAACTAAAATTTCCTAAGATATATGAAGACATTAAACGAGTTGGGAAAGTTTTCTAAGTTATTTCCTTGAACGATATCATTTAACAAAATGAATCTTAGATTACTTACAAGCACTCACATTTTTGGAAGTCAAAATTCTTATCTTGGTATATCTCCCTTTAAAATCTCGACCTTAATTTTCATTCAAGATTTGTTGGATGCTTTCACACACAAATTAACGGAAAAATATTGAATATTTAATTAAATATATTTAAGCTGAGCATATATGTATATACAACCATTTCAGGTCATACTTAGTATTGGACACGCCAATAGAGTCATTTCGGGGTCAATTATATGAAAGAAAAATCACTAAGTAACCTGATCAGATCTTTGATTATTCTCCAAGTTATAATAATTTAGGCTGTCCAATAGACACACTTCATGAAAAAACGTATCCCACGCCCCTAGGTATCTAGGAGAGAAACTGTTCATGAAAATCAGTATCTTTTTTTCGAATTTTGAATATACTCCTCTCTTTAGAAAATTTTCCCATTAAACTTTGTTAGAAACAAGTAAACTCAGCAGCAGGTTTAAAATAGCAATTTTTTTTATTATTTCACGTACACTTACTAAATATACTCTTTATATTTCCCCTAGGAGTAATTTTCATTCATATAAAGAATACAATCAATTCTGTATACGTCGACTGAATCTTTACCCTACGGAGTCACAATGTAAAAATACATTCATCCGCACAGTTCGTCTTTGTAATACAAAAATTAAACAATGTACATTCCAGAACTGTTGCGAGAAAAAATGTAAATAAAACGAAGGGACAAATTGCATCGGCTTCCCACTGGTCAGTTGCAAAATTATCTCTAAATAAAAACACAAGTTATACTAATACTTAATTCCAACGCTTTTCTAGATATTTTTAAACACAATTCTTTGAAACCTCAATTAAAAATTTAAATACGTTTTGTCGCAAATTAACAAAAAGAATTCTTCTATATTTCGTGGTCACGTGTCCTTCATCCATCCACCCTCACAACAAAAATCGCGACCTTCACGACCGGGTCATAATGAAAGCGCTTCAGCAGACTCATTCAAAAACCCACAGTGTCACCATGTGGAAGGGGGTTCGTGGGTGACACGGGGTGGGAGTGGAGGGAGGATAGCACATGCGTTCGGATGGCCGCCCTCGGCGTGCGGTCGGTTCAGGGAGGGTGCGGCGGGCAGCAGGGGCGCCAGGTTGCGTCAGAGGACCACTCGTATTGACGACTACTGTAGCTAGGGGTGATTCTCGGAGTATGAGTGCGGGATCCACTCCACCCTTTCCTCTCTCTTACTCCCCTTGTTTTCACTCGTTCTCTGTCTCTCTCCCGTGGCCGTGCGGCGGCTGGAATCCTCGCCACCCACCACCCCCATCTCCACCAAACGTCCTCCCCTCGCCCCCTCAGCTCTGACTGGGAGCCGGTTTTTCTGCGCTCGCCGAGCTGGCGCAGCGCGCGCCGCCCGGATTGAAGCGGATTTGGGGGCATAAAGCAGATTATCTCTTCATGATTGATGAAACTGCCTGCATACAGCAGCGCGCGCGTTACTATCGGTCTCAAAGCTACGGATCCCGCTCGTCAGCGCGTCCCGCGTGCCACGGGTCGCTGCCGCCACTGCCACTGCTCTCTCTCTGTCCTTCACTTGCTCTCTTCCGCTCTTCCCTTGTCCCGTATGTCTCATCGCCCCTTTCCGTTCATCGGTCGGTCGGTTGGTCTGGTCCACCAGGCAGTCACCCTGCCACCTGTCCACCCGCCGCCGCCGCCGCCGCCGCGCGCCGGTTCGAACTCCGCCACCGCGCTGCAGCTCGCACGATACCACGCACACGAAAACACAGACTGTGCGGCGCCCACAGTGGAAAACATTCGTGCTGATTGAGCGGAACAAATGGTTTTGAAGATATTCACTGACCTGCAACCCTCTCCAAACATTAAAAATTATTATTATCAATATTCAAAAGGAAATTCACTCATAAGTACGCTAATTGAACTGGATATATGCATAAAATATATAATTGAAATCAATATAAAAGGTTTCACGTTTTCTTCAATTTATTTCCTAATGTTTTAAAACATGTTTAGTATACATCCAATATATTTGAATTACACAACGGAAAACACAATTTAGATTCCTCAGTCTGCATGTCATATAGAAGAGTATGGTTTCGCCTGAGGTATTCTTTTATGTACAACATCTTTGTTTTACATTACATCTAATGAAAGGAAACAATTCCTATTGCTCCTATTGCTGGCAGGTGCTCACGCACATTTCATGGAACTCCTCGTAAAAAGAGAGGGAGCGATTATCTGAAATTCATCATCCATGTGTATATTATTGGCATCGCTGCGGGTCGCTCGTATATCTTCGTGTAACCGTGCATACCTAACGTCATGCCGCTGCCGGGAGGGTAGGTTGCGTGATGGAAGTGGCAATGTCCATGGCAGGAGGAGATAGGTGGTGCTGAAGGTGGAGGATTTTCTGAAGTCATTGGCGAGAAGTGGAAGATGTTTAGAGGTGGTTGTTAGAATATAGATTTTAGGTTATTCAAATACCCGTGACTTAGAATGTCTACAAAGCGAAGACTGTAATTGACAAAAACTAGTATAAGTGAAGGTAAGTGAGAGGAGAAAAGGGAGAATAGGTAGTGAGAGTATGAATGCTATAGCATTGAATGTTGAAGATGGAAATAACGGGGGTGTTTAAAAAAATAGACTAGGATACTCGCACAAAAGTGTGGATATCATGGTGGGTCAGTCGACTTCGTCTTCGATCTTCCACAGTTCGATCGCGAGTCCGTGTCTCCCATTGATGTGTCCCTATTCCGCGACATCTTTATCTCCGCCGTCTCAAGTGTTAACATCGTCGTTACCTTTGACACAGTTGCCAGACGTCGTTTCTCGTCACGTGTGTAACTAACTCAATCGAAGCGACCTTCTTCACCACAGCGAGATTTTGTGTGTTATAGCTTCCCCATTATAAAGCATCATCATCGTTACAACTCCTGCCTTGATCATCAGATTCTATTGCTATCACTCCTTCTCTGTGTCACACTGTTCTCATCCATTCCCCGATATCACCGCCATAATTAAAGCTGATTGAGTTACCGACCACAAGCACAACACCCCATCGTGGTCTCTCCTGTTGTCATGTAGGGGTGGACGTTGTTCGACTTGTGCACCGTGGTGGCCGTGGCGGAACGTTCGCACCCGTCCGTCCGTCCGTCCGTTCGCCACTGCGAGGGTTCCCGATCGATACTCGGGGGCGGCGGGGGCGGTAGCGACACGCGACGAGCGAGCGGAAGGTACTACGTGCACGAGCACTCGGTCCGCCGCCGCCGCCGCCGTCGATGCAGAGCGTTTGTTTACGAGGCCAATGTTTTTCAGACAAGTTTTCTATCTGTAGTCGCATCAAATCGCATCACAGATCGCACAAAGATTATGTCGATACCGGAGATTATGCAGGATGTGTGATGTAATATCTGTTTCACATTTAGATCGAAATACAGTACACATTGATTGAAGTGCACAGTTAAATAGCATGAATAAAATATCATGTAAAACGTTTCACAATGCTTAATGTTATATTAGTATGCAATAATGGTAAGATACATTTACACATTCCAGAAAAAAATAAAAATTTCATTATTTTCAAAATTAATTTATCCTGGCATTTTGAAAAATTATATAAACTTATAGGTAAATAAACACTTTTAAAATTATCCGGTAATATTCTCTTGAAAAGTGAGGTTTGATGATTGCGAGTACTTAAATCTCGAGTTTTGAGAACATTTATAATCCTCCATTTTCTCGCTTAAACACATGAGTATCAACTATAACTTGAGACTATCCTTTTAACAACAGAGATAGTAAACTATGTGGATGAAAAATAACAAATGCGAAAAAGAAAGTTCTAAGAGAAAGAAAACATATTGACTTACAAGTTTTAAGAACAGCCTTTAGTTTTTTGGTCATTAGTAGATCATTAAATATAAACAAATAATGAAAAACACTCTTAATCTAGATGTATATTCATGAACTGCGTTTCACATTTATTATTTAGACCATTTATGATTTATTAAAGAATGATATTAGCACATTTCTTATTTAACAAATTACTAAAAATTCATGTTTTTCGATGTAGTAACAAGAGAAAATCCAGTTCCCGGTAATCTAATGTTATCCCACATTTTTTCTTTTCTTCGAGTTTTCTCCAAGGGTTTATGTACAGTATTCTGCATGACATGCCTTAACGCAGCAGGAAAGCGAGCATTCTTCCCTTTAAGAATATCCCATGGTCCCAACCTCCGCGCGAGAGAGCGACCGAAATCAGGAGAAACGTCACCGCCCCCGCTCTTCCGTGCTAGAGGCAACATATCACCCCTCCTCCTCCTCCCACCCACGAGCCATAACGACTACCGTCACCTTCATTGCCGCCTCCATCACCGGTGACTCCACCCTCTTCACCACCAGCTCCTCATACTCCGCTGCCGCCACCTCCGTCGTTCGCACGTCGCTGGAGTCACGCGAATGTACGAGAGCAGCATTCTCCACATGATCGTCCCCCCACCCTCACCCCACCCACTCCGCTGCCACCGAAAAATCACACAGCAGCGTCGTCGTTGTCGTCGTGTACTTTCGTCCGCCTTTTCCTCACTCGTGCCGCGTCGTTCAGCTCAGCTCAGCTCAACTTGAGCTCGAGCAACAGATGGCTCGTTTCCGTGTAATATTAATTACAGCAAGTAAAGGGTGCTGCCCACGGTGAGGGCTGAGGTGTGGCGAGCAAACGCGCAAGTATAATTTGTAAAATTAAAACAATAGCTCACTACCCTGATAGTGACATTTTTACAGTCGGTTCTTGTAAATATAATACTACTTGTTAATGGAATTTGAAAGTAATTGGAGATTTTAATTGCCAACATTCGCAGAATTAAATAAATTTAACAGGTAGTTGTATTTTTTAAGGAAAAAGGTGTTGTTTTTGAATGCCAATGTTTGTGAATTTTATTTATTTGCAAGAAAATTGTATATTTTTATGCTGGAGACCAATATCCTCGAGTAGAATTGATGTTCCTACTTTTATATCAACAATTCATTGAATATTAATATGAACTTCGTCTGATACATTATAATTTGAATAACATTACACAGCTAAAATATTACAACAAGGCAAAACTAGAAGGTAAATAAGTCAAAACTTAATTCAATAGCACTCTAAATATTAGAATTATTAATTCATAAGACAAAATAAATGAACTAAAGTTGCTGTTCAAAGAATGATTTTTTTTGTGATTTTTGGGCCCTGAAAATAGATTTAATGAATTTGTTATTACTTTCTTTCTGCGGTCACAGTGTAACTATTAGTGAAAATTTGATAAAAGGTGTAATCATATGTACACTGACGACTGATAAAAAAACCGAGTTTTCACTCTTTTTTACTTGACTTAAGAACGCCTGTGCAATCTTGTTGAAGAGCAAAAAGTTTCCATAATTTTGTTAAACATTCTAAAGTAAAAACAATTACGTTAATTCCAAGATATGTATTTAACGATACAATCTGAGTGCATAGTTGGTGAAAGAAGAGAAACACTTAGTGTTTACACCTCTAGAGTTTGTTTCACTAGTGTTGATGAGTAAAATAATAATAGCATACTCTCAACCACAACCCAACTCACGCAATCGTTGTACATTGCCGCGAATGAACGTCCAACGCGGCTGTCGGCAGCTACCAAAGTAACGGTCAATGTTTTCTGACCGGGCGATATAATCTGCTGCGCGGATCTAAAGCAGGATTAAGCTGAGCGAAGGGAATTACGGGAAACTGGGGATTAGTGTGCCAGACGAAATCCGATGGGTGAAATGTGTGGGGTGGCCGTGGCAGGAGGGGGGAGGATTAGAGGGGATCGGCTTAGGATTTCCGAGCGCAGAGGGGGTACTGCGGGGTTGCGGGGAACGGCTCCCGCATATAGCAAAGCTTTGGCCGGATTAAGGCTTAAAATCCCCGGGATTTTTTTCTTTTTGCTTCAAATCCTCCCTTGCTCGGTTCTCTCCAGGCCGTATAAACGAATGGAATTACGCGAAATATGGAATTGAGGCTTTCTCTACCAGAATTACGGATAGGATGGATAAAAGGATAATGAGAAACAAGTAAAAAGAGAAAAGAAAAGACTGAAGAAGAGAGGCGGGATGAAAGATGCGAAAAAGAAAACATCAGAGGCGTGAAGATCGCGTCCTTGACCCTTCGAAAGGGTATGAACTCGTGCATTTAAAGAACAGAGGTGTTTCGAGAAAAAACAGATTTAAATATGTCAGCGCATGCATTAGATAAAATGTATAAAAGTTAAGGAAGGATAAAAAGAAAGTATGTTGTCTAGAAAGATTTATCATGGGAATTAAAGATATTAAAGAAATATTTTGAGTTGAAATAAAATGTAACATTATTCATATATTTGAACAATATTGACAATGGTTCTATTACGATATTTCGTCAGATCTAAAGCAAATTTATAATCGTTCAAAAGCTATAACGTCACAACTTGCATCAAACTGACTATATTGTTTTGGAATTCTTTGAAGTTGCATCTCGATGCCATGACTATTGCCAATGTAATTCACCAAAAACAGTGAGGGTAGGAATGTTAGAAAAATAAGGTAATTAAGGAAAAGCACTGGGAAAAACCTTAACCCAGATTTCGAATCCTGAGCTTGTGCCCTATCACTCTCCACTTGCATGTCGATTATAAATATCAGCGTGAAAGAAATATTCGAGGCAATGAAATTGATTGGCTTGTTTTATACGTTATCTCCGTCTTTAAATGTACTTTAATTGTCAATTTGTATAAAAGTGTCTACATTAAGACTATTTACATACATTTATGTGTATGTGTATTCACACATGCGCCTCATTGCTTATTGATATGTGTTTTTCTTCGTTCTGATTATTAAAGGGCTCTAAGGTCCTTTACGTTGACGAGCCCTATTAAGGGGAAAAAATCTTCGTTTTTTGAGTACGTTTGGTCTCGAAAATACTAAAATTAATTTTATTAAATAGATTTTTCAGAATATGTTCAGGTCTTCAATAAAATATTACAGCCGAAAAATCATGCGTCAAATCATATCAACCTCGTGTAGTTCTTTCTATTTTCAATGGGTTATGGATTCGCGGAGTTGAACGGAATAGAACAGGTGTCAGTAATGAGATGTGACTAAGAAGCTCTAATGAGAGGTGTTGGTGTAAAGTGCCACTGAAGAATATCTCAGAATCTTAAAAGGAGACAGCATGCACAGAAATGATATGAAATTACATTCAGAAGATGGTTTCTTGAATAGATCTCTCCAATTATTCGTTTGTCACTTTTCTAGTCAGACAAAAACTAAGGTGTCACTTCCTTTAACAATTTTTTAGCGACTTCCAAAATGGACTCGTGTGGATTAAATAACATTTATAGAAGTGATATGCTCCTTTTATTTTTAAATGAATCTCCATAAAATATTCCGAACAATGCATGGACTTCCAATTCAATTTACAATATTTTTTTTCTATTTACATGAGGCATGTTGAGGGAGTATTAAAATATAATGAATACTCCTCAGTTTTCCATTATATATCTGTAAGATGCTGTGATTCGGAGCAAGTGATTTTTTTTAAATACTCAGTAGACCCTTCAGATAGTATAGTCGAAGTATTCAAATCGATCACACTTCCAATTAAAGTTTGACTGACTTTTCAAGAGGTTTTTACGGCGATTTTGCGTCTGTCCCAGGAGAGATCATACGACTTCTAGAACGAAAGTTGTAAAAGACGTGTAGGTGGTAAAACAGTTGTAAAACAACAATTCTAGACTCAAGTATTGCTGAGTGTTGAAAGAGACGGTACAGTATGGCATGAAACAATCGGAATAAAGAGAAGGGAATCGAGGGATGGGGAGATGGGGGGACGGGACCGAGCACTGTGTGCATGAGAGAGGGCGGGCGACGCGACGCGGCGCAACGGCTGCAGTATGCGTTCAAAGCCGAGACCGCGCTGTTTAAAATGCCAAAGACATGCAAATAGCACGCGTTCGCGCGTGGCACCCAGCACCCGCGGGTGCAGCTCGCATCCTGATTTTCGACTCGGATAAAGCGCACACCGGATTTATTTCTAGACGCCTGCTTTCTGTTTCCAAGCATATCATGTCGAAATAGAGAGTGGAATTTCCAGTTTTCCTTTGATACTCTCCGGAAACGATCGTTACGAGTTTTTAATTTGAGCAGATGTCCCAACGCAAAAATTGACTGTATAATATCACCATAATACGGGTTATTTGGGAAAATTCAAACACCGGTATCTATGAACAGTGTTCCGATAATTGTGTCCAATTTGTCAGAACGAGCAATAACGGATACTAAATTCTTGTAGGATTGTTGTCAATGACTGTTATTTAAGTCCTTTTAACTAGCAGATGAAAGGAGAATCATGGATTGAGTTGCAGGTGTGAGGAATGCAGTTATACAAGCTGTAACGCATGAAATTATTCGTTAGCCTCTTAGTACCTCTACCGCTCATGTCGTCGCCAAATGATGCTCCACCTGGCGAGTCTCAGCTACTTAGTACTCGTCATGGTCAACGCTTTCTATTCGAGACCTGCTCCCTCGCTGGTCATCGCAGGTGCTTGTTAATGGTAGCCATTGCGATATTTGTCACTCGTCATAGTACTGGTCTGATTGGCTAGTAAGGAGTTGGACCAAATTTAAAGTAGTGTCATTCTCATAGTAGCTTACAGTATCCATTGCCACGTAGATGTATTTCATGGGAACATATTAAAACTTTACGATCTCACACATTTTTGCAAATTATTTTTTCTCTGAATACTATTTCAACACAAAAATTAATTGTTAAATATATTATACGACTTTTCAATAAATAAACGCTAATGGTAGTTTAAATTTAATTACAGACACAGAAAAAAATACCAAGTATTTAGAACACTATTTTTGTAACTTACGTTTATTCACAATTGTATATATATATATATATATATATATATATATATATATATATATATATATATATATATATATACATATATGTATATNATATATAAAATTCGTGTTGTGTTGTTCCGTAAACGTTATTTAATATTATGTTTAATATTTGTTAAATCTGACCCCCATAAAGGATTGAAACTTCGGGATATGAAAAACTTTCAAAATAATTAGTGTGGAGTCCCTCTAAAAGTCGTATGACATATTTAGCAATCATATATTTAAGAAATGTAAGCAGAACAATGACGAATAATTAATTTTGAAAAGTCCCTACAGTTGAAAGAATTAACTTTCATCTTTATTTGATCAGACATTGAAATTTTGGTGGAGGTACCCACCACTGGCTTAACAAAAGGGTGCTTCTTACAAAGAACGTAAAATTATTATGAAACCATAACATGGATGGATTCTTTTACTTTTGATTACGCGATGATGCGTAGCAGCGATTCCGGCAACTGAGCATTGTGGACAGCGTGGGTAGTAACGACGGAGGCAGGCGGTGTGACGTGGCTCTGGTCGAAGCAAGTCTGAGCAAACAGGGCGCTCACAGAATGCGATGCGTAGGTGGTGGCAATGGTGCTAAGGCGTCATCGGGGGTCTTATGTCAATAGTGCCGCACCCGCCGATTCTCTCGCGACCTGCTCACGACTGACAAGGGGGGGAGGGGTGGTGAGCCATTCTTTTGCTCTTTGCTACCAATAATCCCAAGAGCCGAGCATCCGCTCAGCTGCCTCTGCACGATATATATGCGACACGAGGTACGCGGAGGTGAAGTACTATATGAATTTCTTCTTCGTAGTAACACGAGTTTCACTCGGATAAATATGTAATCAACAGCACGATCAGTTTTTGTAAAATAAAATCATTCACACCATTACAAATTCGAAACATTAAAGACAACAAGCAGTTTTCGTCACGGGTTTCTGATACCGTAAAACAACAAAACTTATCTCCCTACTAATTCACCCAAGCAAGAAAATAGTAACGTACAGAATTGCCAACCCAGAGCTTGCCTCACACTCGAAAACAAAATCTTGATTTTTACAATCCACATTTTTTACCGACAAATCCATTATAGGCTACGTTTTAAAAAGTGTTTTTCCCGTAGCATCCAGAAAATCAGGAGGGTCTGGTCGTTTCGGTCTTAACGTATTATGATTAAAGAGAAACAGAAAAAAGTGTATTATTAATAGTTTGGTGTGGAGAACGCATACCAACTTAAATTTTGCTGTTGTGTGTACTCACAGTTGTACCGTAGAATTTTAATTCAAGATCAAATGTACCAGAAACGTGCATTTTCAATTGTGTATTGAATGGGGAAATTATCGTTTTACCACATAAGAGAAATTTTAATTTCCTAACTTGGGTACCGAAATAGTAGATTATTTTAAAATATTAGGTAAATACTGTTTATTTACCATGTGTTACTTAGCGGATTTACTATCAACTGTCTTACTTCATTTCCCTAGTTTTCACGCAGTACACATTGAGATATGTGTTAGCCTTTATCTTTGTGTGCTCATTCTTTCTTTTGTTTCATGTATCATTCTTGGTTTGGTTCGCAATTGAGACTTGTTTGGAAATTCTTTGAAATCTTTTATGATATGTCTACTAATTATGATGGGCATTTTCGAAATATTTCAATGGGAATTCAAGAAGTATTTACGCAAAAATTCAAAACGTCACGTTAGTGAAATCATGGGAACTCAACCAGTACACAGTATTAGGCATCCACTTGAGTTAACTACTTAAAGATTTTAAAGGTATTCTCACATCTTTTGTTGTTCAAACATGTTTATTAAGATATATTATATATTTATTAAGTTTATTAAGATATTGAAAAGTCGTATAATATATTGGTGATTATTGATTATTAAAATAAAACAAATCAATGCTATGGACATGAGTTATATTTCTCTACATGTTCGAAATTGTGTGTAATACAATTCTAAACTGGATATAGAACCAGTGCTCATTAGAATATCAACAAAATATTTTTAATGCATAGATTTAAGTTTAGAACTTAATTGTCTTTCTTTACTAAGCATATCCGTCCACAAAGCTGATGGAGTTTTTACAAAATTCGATTGTCTTTGAATACCGGATATGTGAGTAATTAATCACAGTGGGTCGTGAGTGTGTGTGAATCACGAAGCTTTTTCCCTTATTCGACTAATCCGCGCACTGGAGTTATGAACGAATTCGAATTTACGAGCGAGATTCAAAGCGTAAGGTCTTTTGCTCTCCGTTGTTCTCCCCAGCGGAGACATTATTCAACCAGAAATCTACTTTGACACAATGCGCGGAAGGTCGATAGTCCGATTCAGGAAGCGAGAGCAGTTCGTTGTTCCATGGTTCACAGCGATCAATTTAGAACTTCAGCTCCGCTACTCAACAAATGAATGATGGAACGTTTACCCTCTCAGCACTTGGGTGGGGGATCAATTTACATATCCCATATCCTGAGTATTCTATTACGAACGGGTCGGACTTTCATATAAAAATCACATATTGAAGGGTTTGAAACAAAATGAAATCGTTACCTACATTTATGACCGCGTATCCTTCCATTCCTGTTGACATATAGATCGACGATTTTAAATGACTTTGGAAAAATGATTATTTGTTATCACTGAGCAAATAGTTGTGATTATTCTATTAGTCAGCGCGTCCCAAGTGTGCTGATATAGTATTTTAAGGTGCTCCAGTGTGGTTCTGAATAAAATACAGGAAAAGATTTCAGTAGACAAGTCTTGGATGTTTTTCATACAGTTTACCTCTTATTTTCCACCTGAAAAGCCAATGTGTTTAAAAAAATCACAAAATCTTAATGATATAATTCAGTATTTTTTTCGGAAGGCAGTTAGTTTACCCCAAAATTGTAACTAATAAATTGCTGGAAATAACTTTACTGTAGGGAAAAGCACTTCTAACAGTTCAACGACCGATATATTTTTTTATATCTATATTCACGTTTTAACCCCTGCCCCAAACAAAGTTAGTACAGGAGCTACGAAAATTAACGACCATTGTATAATGTAATTAAATAAATTACGATTGACTAACAAACTTTTATTGACGAATAATATATATTTTGTGAATAGAATTCACAATGTTTCGACTTCGTTTTAAGTCGTGGTCAGGTGATCAAATGAAAACAAATTTTAACAAGAAACAAGTCGAAACGTTGTGAGCTCTCTTCAAAAAATACATATTATTCGTCAATAAAAGGTCGTAAGTCTATCATAGTTTATTTAATTAGTTAATTGTGGGTGTGCTTTTCTTGTTATAAGTAAAGAAAATATTTTTGAAACTATTGCGTGATGAGTTCAAGAGATTAGTTATAGTCGACGTTAAAAAGAATTGCTTATGCTGTTTCCTTAGGCAGTTATTAATAGCCTGGGTCAGGCGTCGAAGTCAATTAGGTGTTTTTTCTATTGTAATGTTCTTGATTTGTCTTTTTTTAGTTCTAAAACTTAGAATGTTTGGGTTAAGGAGTCAAATAGTATTATATACAGCAACACCATAACGATAATTATATATAATTATAATAATATTAAATAATTCTAGAGAGCAGATACATAGTAATCAGGTCTTATACACTTCCAGAAACTATTCATAACAAATTTTACACAGGAATACGTACATAAAATATAGTAAAAAGTGATCATTCCTCCCTATTTGTAAACATTCATATAATATTCTTAATTATATTGCTTGTCATTTCATGTGACATTGTATTTTTTGTTTTACCCTGTCTACCTATACTTAGTATCAAGATAACCTATGCTTCACTGATTTTGCGTCTAACGTTCACCTCAACTCGGAGGATAATATTTTACATAACTGAATTCTTGATTGGAAATGCTTGGGGTGAGGATTAGCATTTCGGTTGCACCAAACATCCTGAGATGACGAACAAAAGACTTTGCGTACATTCTCTACTCTATCCCACTAGATAATCATATTCTTCAAAGATGCCTGAAATCACTTAACCATGGGAATCTACAATAAGTGAGTGGTTCTTCAACCCCAAAGCAATTAAAAACAAGAACATACTCATGCATCTTCCACGAGAACGCTCTGAGATTAACACTATGATAAAATAACTATACGATTATTTTTTAATTTCAGAAATTTCTCATGGACGCTTCCGGCATTTTGTTGTTTTTGAACAACTATAATCATGCCAGTGCATGCAAGACTTTCTTACATTTCCTCAAAGAGTTAATCCATGAATTTTTGGATCTCTGTATTCTGAATTTCGCATGTAGTTTTTACTGATACACCCCTAGTGCTGTGGATGTACTAAAGTCAACCAAGTGGCGCTAATCCCTCCTGAAAACGCCGGGTACCGGTGTGGTGCGTCAACTTCAGCCGAGGAATATGACATTATTCAAACTCGAAATGGGAGGATGTAGGGAGGCACGCCGTGAGCAAATAAGCCGGTCGAGGCGTTAAGAGGTTTTAAAAACAGATCTAAGGAGAAATATTCCCGGTCTAAGCTCGGAAGAGTTATATGTAAGACAGTGTTGGATGGTTTAAGACGACGTGCTGTAAGTCGAGTCTTCGCCTCCGTCATGTCTGGTCTTGTTGGTTATCGTCATCAGTATTCTCATAACACTACGCATGTCCTCATTGTTCGGACTTGAAATTTGTAGGAACTAGTAACAATATTTTTCAATGTATCAATTGTTTGTTCCAACGCAATTGTTATTTGTTCCATAACTATGACTACCTTTTTCAACTTCGTCATGAATAGAGACGCATTTTCTGAATAAATTTTGTCCGAATTGCACAGTAAGATTATGAGTTTGTTCAAATGAATAACTAATCGCTAAAAATGGAAAGTCATATACTCTAGATTTCCTTCTCTCCCTATTCTGTGTCTTGGACACGAATATATATTGTCTTAAATGTCCTTCTTATTATGAATAGAATAACATTCCAATGAAGAATGCATTTGTAAACGGTGCAAGTGTGAGTAGAAAAAATACGGCTTACACGGTTCCGAGATGCTCAGATTCAACGAAAAGATCAAGTTTTCTTCATCGGTGCGTTAAGAGTCTTGTAGGTTCCTTTATTGTATGGTTTCCTTTGCGTGTTTCTATTTTTTTATGCTGTCGACCTTTCCAAAAACACCACTTAGTTTGAAACAAATAGAACTGCTGATCATCGCATCAATGCTTTCCTCATTTCGTGTACTAATTATTACCTGATTTGTAGCTGGTAGTCTCCATGTTAATCAATGCCTGTCAAATTTCTATACTCTCATAGTCGTGATCCATACAATTATTACTATTTGATCAAATTTTCCTCATACTTTGTTGGATGTGGATTGAATATTTATAATATATGAATGTAACACTGAATTGCTGCGTCTGATTAAAGAAGGAAAAGAGAAGAACATCTTTACAAACTGTAGACCATTAGGCACGAAAAATAAAACTCGATTTCTTGACCAAACGATTCTCTTTCCGTGCATATGAGTGCAAGAGAAAATATCAAATTCCACACTACTTTCAATAAAGCTCTCACCAATTAATACCTAACAAGTTCGAGTATGACGATGGCATCATAATGTATTTCACATTTCAAATAACTGATAATATGCCAGAAATTTTTGCACGCGGGACATTTCTCAGGAGTTTTCTCATAAATAATCTGGGTTTTGCTCGATATTTCACTTCAAAATTATTTTCTTAAAATAAATCAGATAATCCGAAAATACAATATAGTACAACTATCATCAATTCCAACGAATTTTCTAGCGTCACGATAAAAATGAGGATCAAAGTGCAAATAATTACATATGAACATATTAAACGTTTGTTGCTTATTCATATATTTGACAGAAATATAATGGTAAATGCTTCAGAAAAAGAGATGTGGCTCCCAATTACAGGGTTCTTTTAAGATTTTTACTTCAATACGGGAATACAATTTGACAGATTCTGAATTGACAAGAATTCTTTCTTTTTAACATCAATGCAAGCATTTCAAAATGTGAGGTTGCGAGTAGTGAGTAAAATAAAGTAATTCTTAATTTTTTTTCAGCTCTATGCCACATAACAAAAGTAATGGAAGCATTCTGCAGGAAAACTCGAGATTAAGAAAAAGAGAGCTAAGGAAGGAGGAAGGAATATTTTCAGCTCGCCCTTCTCCCGGAAGAAACGTTTTTTAAGAGAAATTTTTTGGGTCATGAAGTACACCATCTGTGTACAATATTGATAATATATCATTTTGTACACGTAGTTTACCACGTGAATTTAATAATTGAACTATTTAAAATTGTTTAAGTACAAATAACTTTGAAGTTAATCTCAAACTAATTCGGCGAGGAGTCCGCACTGTCAAAAATATATCGCCTCGCCTTCAAGTAAAGTTGCACGGTATTATCTTTTGTTCACTGGAATGAATTTTTATCTGGTGGCGAGTTTCTATTTCTTCGAGGTATTTCCACGAGTAATTATTCGTCAGAAGCAATGTTAATCTCTGCGACCACGACCTCCGCTACCGCCTCCGAGTATAGGAGTGTCGTCCCGCTCTTGAAGAGCAAAGACTGCTGCTCTCAGCCGCCGCGTCGCCTCAGACACCGCCGCTCTTTTGAATAACAGGTCGCAATAAAAAGAAGAAGTGAGCTTGAAAAGAAGTCGTGGCATTCATCCGGGGAGGGACAAAGGGCAGATTAGACTGAGCTTAGCCGCGCCTGGGGCAACGGCCGACGCCTGTAAGCCGTTCAGATTAAAAAAAGCTGACGACGGTAGTTACCATGCTTCGATGCTTTGCGATGTGTCCGCAATGAGATGTTGGTTCACCCCGCAACAGGACGATGCATAAACACAGCGCGGAGGTATTCTTGTCACACAATCGCAACTTGAGACCTTAATATGTGCCACAATCCAGTATGTGCCGTCACATACGATCTGGTCTCAGTTTTCTCAGCCTGGTTCCCGAGAGGAATAAGTGTTACCAGAGAATGGGATGTTCAGTGCAATAATTATAAATTTGTAAAATCGTAATGGTAGTGATTTTAACTGTGATTTGATAGCAAACATCAGTTCCAGTTGAAACAAAATATCCGCACATTTTCTATTTAGGTTCTGAAACTGTGATGGCATTTCTTATATCGTATATTAGTAATTGGAGTGTGAGACATCTAATATTTCTCACTATCTCAGGATTTCTCACTATTATATTAAATATTATATATCTATCGTTCCTATGATAAAGTATATTTTTTAATAATAGCTCTGTTACCGTGGAAAATATTCGAAAAAAACTGACACCTGCGACAAAGTTTGTGGGTTGATCTGAAAAACTCCAACTGATGTGGACCTTACTAAGAAATATGTAACAACGGCAGAGTTGATTATACGATCATTTTGATGTAAAATAGGAGAAAAAAAACGTTTCTGTACAATCTATCTTAAAACTTTTTTTCTTCTTGTTATGTGATGAGACCTGTTATGGAGGATCTGGTAGAAAGTTGTGGTATTGTTCCGATACGCTGACTGGAAACCAGGACGAATGAGAGCCAAGGGCATGGAGATGCAGAAGTGAACAATGCCTTTTATTCCCGATGTTGTAGTGCTGGATCTAATACATGTCACGTTGAACTACTCACAATACTTTCAGTAAATAAATTGTTTCTATGACTAAATTTCCTAATATGTTGATGGGTTTATCAAATCCCCATTACAATAAATGGATCGACAGAGTTTATATTCTACTTGGCCTTCAGTCTGTCTTGCTACTAAGCAAATGAGACAAGATTATGGTTAAGTCCTACAATTAACTTCTAGTTACTTCTTAACTTTGTTTCTTCCTTCTGATAATTACAGTATCTACGCTAACAAGTATACAATTCCCATACGATTTAGCTGTTTGTAAGAGTACAAATGGAGAAGAAGTTTTTCTCTGAGAAAATACAGCACAACAGTTACACACTTTTCTTACAGTTTCCTTCTCGTTTTGATGAGTTTATTTAATGTGTCACAAAACCATCTCACTCGAAAACCTTTCAAAATTAAATCTTCTTTTTGTAATGTCTTAGGTACAAACTTCGCTAAAATCTGAATATTTTACTCGGGCAATATAAATATTTCCGCGATGATAACATTCATTGAACTTACGGCGCAGGAAGAAGTAATCGAGCTCGGAAACTTCAACTCACGTAAAATTAAAATAAATGACAGCCTACAAGAAGTCTCGATGACAATTCAATGTGAAACAGAATTAAAGACAGTTGTGCTAGACAGAGGAAGTGGAAAAATTAACATGGTTTCCGCCCCGTCACCCTGAACGTTTGTCCAGATACACTCCGTGAATGAAAATTAAGACGCTGATCGACGGCATCGCGGGGATCGCACGCCGGTTGCCAACGACCGCTGCCTTCAAATGAAATAGGGTGGAGACTGCAATGTCACTTTATGACATGCATTACACATATTTCTATAGTGTACGCGCTTGAAAAGAAATAAGTCATGAAAAACAATAATTTGATGACTTGAAACAATAATTTTAGTGTTTAGTAAATGAATTTGTTCACTATTGATCATATATTTTTGAATATTATCATTAATAAGATAAATAAATTGAAGGGGAGAAACAAGCAGTGGCGTCCCGTATACCGAATTATTACTGGGGTGGATATCTTTATGAAGACGCCCACATTCACGCCACACACAAACGCTTGGGTAAAAATAGATATAGAACGCACTTGTGTATTTTGAAATTTGAGTTGAATTCAATAATAAGCACAGATATTATTTATTTAAATATTATTAAATGTTTCAGAGTTTATTTCTATTTGAAGTGTTTCTAAGATTTTTGGTGACCCTTTTCACAAAGACGTTTTCCTGAGATAGAAATATCGGCGACGCATCGCTTTTGTACGTCAATTAGAATCCATGTGTCTAAATAGATTTTGTGAGGAGAAAATTTATTGGGTGAACATGAACTTTAAATCATATAAATAGTACATTTGACATATTTCAATTTTTATTAAAATGAATTTGTCAATGAACTGTGGATAGTGATTAAAACTCATTTGTCACATGTTCTAGATAACAACGATGTTCAGACACAATTGAAATACATGCATTCAAATTTTGAATGCTGAAAGTTATATCGGCAAAAATTGACGATGCGCAGAATCTTCTCTTCCCCTGTCTCTTCGAAAATTCCTCTGATGGTAATCTATTTACTGATGTCGAAATGATGACAATGCATCGTCATATTTACTGGAGTCGGAGAGAGCGGGGAATAAGTGCCCAGTAGCATTTAACATGAAACGTAAGTAACTGTACCTCCAGAATGGCACTGGCCTTCGTAGTGACTCCTGACGGGCCTCTGCACTTACCGCACTCATTGCGCACCGCATATCGCAGAGGGTTGGCAGGTAGGCAGGTAGTCGCACGGTGACTTCCGCACTCTTTCGCTCGGCGCCAAGGCGTTCACACATTCTTCCCCAGAGCTATTCTTACGGACCCGGACGCCTCTACCTCCTCCTCCTCCTCCCCACGCGTCGTCTCTTTTTACCCATGCGCCATGCCGGGTAATTCGGAGGTAATTCTCCGGGATAATTACAGTAGAGCGGAGTGCGGACGTGTTTATTTTATGGTGTGAGTACGCGCGTGCATATTAAGCGTCTTTACTCCCTCCACCTCAGTCTCATAAGGACACTGCGCTCGACCGCTTGCTCGCTGGATGACTATGCGGTCGAGTGGGCGGTGCTGGGAACGTCTCAGTTGCGCCGCCGCCGCCGCCACCGCTGCGAAAACTGCGGTAGCGGAGTGGATGACGAAGGTCAAGGGAAAAATTGACGAAAACACTGAAATCGAGGATGTGTGGTTTACGTCAAAGCAACTTTGTGCTTTTATAATGAATGTCAAAAATACACAGATAACTGTTACATAGCAAAAAATTAATTTTCTAAATAGGAAAAAATAACTAAACAATAGTTTCATCTAGAAATTTTAAATATCCAAACACATTTCAAATTTATCATAATTAACTATTCAAAATTCCATTCTTGTATCAAACAATCGTTCATTCGCGAGAATTACCTCAACGTATTATAATAGGTGGATATGAATAAATTAAATTAATGAACAAAGTCACGTAATAAGAAAATTCTATTTGAATTCGACTACTTAAGTTGTCATAAATACCTATTATAAATATTATTGGATTTACGAAATGTGATTGATTACTGTTCCTGAATTATTAGGAACTCTACAAAGAAACTCTAAAATTCTTTGCAGACATTATGATTTTGTACAAAGATTGGGAAAAATCGGATTCGTATATTTTTTTGTCTTTTTCTTCAATAACAGTGGCACATATGCTGTAAGTCTTGGTGTTTTCTTCAATCTTTATTTATTTATTAAACTAGAATACAAAGTAAAATCATACAGAAGTAAATTAATTACCTGTACGCAGGTCTGGTACAAAAAAACTCATATACTAACTAAAACTTAGTTACTAAAAAGAAAAACATACTAACAGTAATCCTATATTGTTACTCATGTAATCATGAGTAACTATTGTTCCGCTGAAGACTTGTTGCTAGTTTTAACAGGGATTAGTCTTGATGGATTAGGGTTAGTCTTGACGGAAAACATTTTTTTTCGTAATTTTAATTCTTACAAGAATTATAGTTGTTAATTTCGTGAAACTGTGAATTTAATTTCGTGAAACTGTGAATTTAATTGTATTTAAGTTCCTTTCTTAAATGTTCTCTGTAGATTTTATAAGTGAATATGTTGAAGGAATGACTATATAATTTTGTTAAGCATGCATTTGTTAATATGAAACCCATATTTTAAAGAATTTGGTTTTGTACGATGTAAAATATCACACTTCACGCTTACGGAGATCTTTACCGGCGCCACAAAGGAGTTAATTGACGAGCATTAAACCAAAACCATTGTTTGTGTAAAAAATCAGAATAGACTAGCCAAAATTAGATTTTAATTAAAAAAAATAAATTTAAGATGATTTATAATGTGATGTAATGAGAAAGTTTCCCTGACACTGGAGACTTGGGTGCCGAAAGTTGAATAGCAAGAGAGCTTACCGATTTTCGTACTTTCCATGGCAACAACCGGCAGCCGCATACTTCGTGTTTGGAAAACTCTGATCTGGCATCGACACGCCTCTGCTATTTATGGAGAAGTACTTCCAGGAAGTTCCTGATGGTCTTTCTATTCCTATCTTCAATATCTGTCTAAACACTTTTAATTTGTGAAACATTTCTTGTCTGCAGCCGCACATTGCAGTAAGGAATAGTTTCGTTCATCAAATTCTTCACTATTCCACTTTTATCTGAGAAAACGGCTGTTAAGAATGTACGCAACCGTTACATGCAGTATCTAACAGTTTTGAAACACATTGATAAATATACTGCATTGATAAATTATAAACTTTTACAACCTTTCATACACCAATAACTGTATTCTACTCACACTGTTTCAACCAGGATTTTGGTCTCTCTCTCATGTGTTTACAGAAATAATACGTTTTGAGTGAAATAGTTATTTTTTAATAAAAGGTCGTAAAAGCTTATAATATAATAATGATATAAATAACAAGTACTACTATGTATTCATAAAATTGTTTGAGTAAAATTTCCTTTTCCCATCAAAATACAGAAAAAGTCTTGTTAATAAGTTGATATTTCGTGCTGTTAAAATGAAGAAATTTATAACGCTCAAACTTATTGAGGGTTAATGAGCATATTTTAAATAAATACTAATGGTAAAATATTCTATCGGTCATACATCAATAATGTAATTACGAAAATCAGGAGTGATCAACCAGCTCGAAAATTTGTGCTAATCTTTAGACAATATTCTGTATCACCACAATAACCGTTGATTCTTGAAGATAAAGAGGTGAAGAAAGTTGCCACAATGGATTTCCACGCGTCTGCCGTGCATTTCGGAGCTGTCACGCGGATTGTGGGGTCTGAAAGACGGCACACCTTCTAGCCATTAAGTCAGCTTACATTTTATCGGCAGTCATCGTCTTCCCGCCGGCGCCGGCGCCGCCACAAAACTCTCAGAAGCATACATCCATGAAAAGAAAGGATCAACACGATCTAAAGAAGGATTTCAGCTCTTCTTAAAAACTGTATATATAGAGGAGAAAAGTCTGGATTGTGGACTCTTGAGGCGTCCTAATGCAGTGCAATCTCCGAGCCCAGGATATGTCGCCCGTAATACACGTCTTCTAGAAAGGACACGAGATGCGGGGAAGCGAAGAAAAGAAGGAAGAAATATCCCGATTTTTAGCGTGTTCCTCTGTTTATTTTTTTTTTATACGAGTATCTCCGGAACCGCGAAAGCGAAAACCGCTTGGCAGAAGAGATGGTCGAGAAGAAAGGGAAGAAGGGATAGCAAGGGGAAAAGAAATCTTCTTGTCGAGGCTCTTCTTTCCTTCCCCACGTACTCTTCGCCTTCAGCAGCCGTCGAAGCCGGTTCCGGTTAAATCCTCTCTTTAGGCTAAAATCCGTCTTTGATGATTCCTGGAGGCAGGCGGTACCTTAGGCGCGGGCTGTGACGGCATAGACGGCTGCAGCGATGGGAGCGACGCCACTTTTAGTGAAGCATAAGCTGAAGCGGTCTTACGAGTCTTAGCTTATGCACTTCGCGACGGCGGTGGAGAGGCGTGTGGTCTGACGGTGACGGAAGAAGCAGTGGTGACGACGCAGATAGCGTCCATTCGAGTGAGGACATGGGCGTCGAGGCTGTACCCTTCCTCGTCCTCATCGACACACTCGCCATGACTTCCTACGTGGACAGTGCGACCAAAGCGGAAGACTGGTTTCTTCTTCGCTTCCTTGACACTTCACCTATCATTACCTTCCTCTCATTAGCTTGCGCCTTGGAACTATTTTACCATTTTCTCATTTTTCTTCACTTTATTTAAACCATTAATAATTTAATACAATATGTAATTAATTAACAGCACTCTTGGTACTCTGTAAAGAACTAATATCGAAGTAAATCATCACAGCGAATTCCATGTTTCGTACGCCATGTTAAGATGCATCGTAGACATTCCATGGCTCTTATCTTTTAATTCTTAAGATCGTTTCTAAACATCATCAATACTCATCATCACCAAACCATCCTTAAACCTTCCTTTATATTCCATTTGTAGTTAACATACTCTTCGAAGATGTTGCATTTCTCTTCACTATCTATTAGCTGTCCATAATGAAACTATTTAACCAGTTGTTATTCATTTAAATCGCGATTGTATTAGCGTTCTCTATTTTCTCTAAAAAAAAATATATATTTTGTGCGATACAACGTTGACACCACGGAGGGTTATACGTCAAACTGATTATCACAATAATTTTGAAGCACAATTAATTAAATGAACAATGACGTCCAAGAATATGAATAACCATCCGCAACTCTAACCAGTCTAAAAAAATTTGTAAGGACCATAGCCGTTCATTGAAGACACCACTCTTGTTTGTAGTAGTTTCTCGAGTGTGGGTGTCTGTGAAATCACAAGAAAGTGCCACGCAGTAACGGAATTTTTGTAAATGAATGAGATTTGCGACATGAATTTACCTTATCTTCCCAAGACGAATTCGCGATCCACAATGGATTAACATTCATAATAATTAAACAAATATATATCTGACTTCGAATGATATTAGATAGATTTTGGAGGATATTAGTTCGTGAATGACATTCTTCTGAGTTATAGAGAGTGATCATGCCGTAAAAACTATTAGTAATTCAATACTTCTAAATTAACTAACCCCACTCTGTTGTCCCCTTACAGATATACATAAATATAACATGTTTTTCTCCAATTACCTCAAAAAAACTATTAGACAAACCTTTTCACGCAATTAGAATTATTGAACTCTAAATATCGTCTAGTTGTGTATAGAGTCATTTATATTGCGCTATACATGATTCTCTTTTGGTGTAATATGTATAATAATTATTCAGTGTTACTATAGAATGTATTATACATACAGAAACTAGTTTTATGAGTCCTTGCTTAACGTAAGTTCGCACGCAATGAATTTTTACGTGTTTGATGGAAGCACCATTTACCAGAGTCCGAGACGCACCCACAATTAGGTCGTTTTAATAGCAGCAGCCTAACACTCACGAGCGGTCGCTGCACTTGGGAATATCGTACTGACGAGGGACCAGAAAGTTCTTTTCATGCGCAAGATGGATGTTTTTACCAGAGCTAATTAAAGTGTAGAATTAGTTACTTTGCTCGTTTAATTCTATTTTGGGAAAAAAGGAAGGAAAATATTGTATTAAGTAGTAGAGATTCCTTTTCCTAATATGCAATTTTCTGTTTGTCCGTGTGATAGTCTTGTGTCAGAAAGAGTACATCGTAACACGGCTTCTGTAAATGAATGAAACAAGTAGAAAATTGTTCCACACACACTTATTATATATACATTTTACAAATTAACATTTATTATCATATAAAGGATAATGTAATATATATTTGAGATAATAACGGATTCAACATCACTGATCGTGTTCGATTATCTTCGTCACCGGTTTTATTAATGAAACGAAATCTTGTAGCATTTTCAGACAACAATTATAATAATTAATTTGAGATAACAAAATTGAAAATAAAAAATATAACCATGCATGGGAAAAAATTGAAAAAACAAATTAATATGAAAATAATTAACTACTATGGTGATATAAAATATATAAAAAAGGAACCATTCAAGAGAACGCTGAATAAATTTTGAGAAATTACAATATACAGCATATTATTATTATATTTGTTGCCAGTTGTGTTATTTATTAGTTAATATCTAATTAGTGGTATTCTGTAAAAAAAAGTGAAATATTATTATGTTGTTTACGTGTTTGCTCGTAGAAGAAAAGTTCCTGAAGTTAACCTGAGAGCAACCATGTCAAACCATCGTGGCCTGAATCCGATCCACGCTTTTCCATCACGCGACTCACCAAATCCTTCGTCTACATATCCCCCTCATTTCCAGAATTAGTCAACCGATCCGAAAATCCATTAATCTGCCGGTGAAAAGAAGCCAGACCTTAACCTGTATTTATTGCGGTATCTGATCCCTCGAGCGCACGTAAGCATCTCTTTATTGCGCATGTCTCCCCCTCTTAGCGTCCCACCGCTACGTCAGCTGTCAGGTGACTCACCTGTCATGGTTAAACCCAATTTACCAACGGACGTACGGAAGCCGAATCCGAATATCTCGGGATTATAGTGCTTGCTTAGTGAGCAACGATGAAGCGCACTGTCGTTGCATATTTCTGGTTGCACAGAAAATTCTCGGGTGTTGTCCGAACAAAATTAGTTAAAGGAGAACACTGCTAAAGGAAACTTCCCCTGTTGTATTGCATATTTAGTATTGAATTAATCGATATCACCCCTATACTTCATAAGATTAGCTAAAAGGAAATATCGACATGAATTTCGAGATAAAAAGTTTCGTGATTTTAATGTTTGGTGTTAAAAATTAGTAATTTCTCTAGTATCAATTTTTCAACAATTGTCCCCTCTATCCACCTATTAAAGAAATTAGTAATAAAGGTTCTGATAATCGAATACACCTCAAAAATTACACGAAGATTTATTCACAAATCATTCTGATGTGATTATAGGTTTTATTCTTTCATAATATACTATCTACTTCTCGGTATGTGTCCATAACTGGTTCCGTTAATGTGTGTACTGTGAAGCTTCTTCACAACGGACACAGATGGAGCCTTAAAAATCGTCCGCTATTGCGGAATGTCCGCTTTTGGGAAGTTATTGTCAACGTAGTATGACATTTCGGAGTGAAATAGCTGAGAAGAATCCGTAAGGGAAGATTCACCACACACTAAATTGTTCCTTCTGAGAAAAGTTTGGAAGGCATAAAATATATATATTATCTATTTTGCACACTTCTGATTCAAGTAAATAATGAGAGTTATACGTAGTTCCCTCTACTAGGGAACGTGTAGACAACTAAATGTATTGGCATATTCAGAGAGAACCCAGGATATTCAGGATTTTATTTGGGGCGCGGTAGGGGTTATCACACAACTATATATGTGTGTATATACTATAAATGTATATATGTGTGAATATAATGTATGTAGTCTGTATACATTTGTTTGGATGTGTATAATATTAGGAGACATACAAAAAGGACACAATTATTTTAATTTCGGGAGGATGACTGTTCCACCATAGGTATGCCCCTGGGTATATTAGAAATATATTTCACGAGAATTATTTTCCACGGCATTTTGTAATTTCAAATACGTTGAGGCGTAAGCATAATATTAGTTTTAAATAACTTCAGATACTAAAACATTATGCAACCACATAGTGTTTATCCTCAAGAAGTAATTGTATGCTAATTTTTAAGAAAGAAAAAACTATTATGTAATAAAAGCATCAGTTTTTTTTAATTTATTAACATTTTAAAACATTTAAGTTGAGCATAAATTATAGCTTTTTTAAATATTTCTAATATTTTAAGAGCTAAACAATTTTGTTTAAATTTATTGCCTTAAGCCGGATGCACTATGTATTTCAATACAGTGAAATATCAAGACTTTAAATACATTCAAATGTATTCCTTAATAACGTCAAGTAATTTCTTGGATATATTCATGAGATAAAAATTCATAATTGAAGTCCGGATGCCATTCATATAAAGTGTCATAAAAGCAAATACGTTTCTCCATTGTACCATCGATTATCCGACGAAAAGTCAAAAATGAGAAAAGATCACAATTGCAGAGGAGGAAGAAATGACACATGACCTTCCTCCGTTAACCAAGACATCGCAGCTAACGAACGAAATAACCAAATACACAAACGAGGAGTACATCAGATAAAGCATCCCCCACTCCTTTTCTCTTTAGAAGGGAACCTGCACAAGCAGGCAGTGAGCCATCTAACCAGTCAGCGAGCCAGGAAGGCACACAGGAAGACAATAAAGCAATCAGGTCGGGAACAACAAGGAGATATTCGTAAGCGGGAACTGCGTATCTACAGGGTTTTATAGAACATCATCATCTCGATTAACCCAGAGCGGCAACAATGACGCCGAGGGCTGTCATGCACTGCAGGGGACCATTTGGAGTCAGGCGGGGATGTGATGGAAAAAGTGGGGACCATCGAGGGTTTAATTGGAGGGGATTCGGGGCTCCACCGACTTCTTAAATCTCGCTTCAACACAAGTAGATGTAAAACGACACACGATGCTCCACAACGTTATGAATATACCGACTGGTTAGACTGGTGTACGCTATCCCCTATACGTTGCGTATATGTTACAGATTAATGAAGTAGTGACCGATGATCATGACAAGGATGGGAGTTTTTCTTCAAGAAATCAGACAAGGGACATTTTTGTAGGGTATTAAGGGATGTTCTCTCGTTGTAATAATAATTTCAAATGTCTCATGAAGTCAACTTTAACCTATATATCTTTTATTGGATAGATATAAATGAACGGGACGAGGATTTTAACTGTTTTTACGAATAAGTCGATAGAGCAAATTGAGAGTATTTAATTTCGAGACACGACTGAAATTTACTGCAGAATTAAAATGGGAATATTTTAATTAGTACTGACGGTACCTGTTACTGTGCTGACGGTAGGGAGTCCGTTCACAACAATATTTATCAATATAAAATAGCACCAAATGGACAGAGTTTAATACAGTGAAGTAGGATTTTTTAACAACCACCCTTATTATTGAGATGTCCCAGCATTTCGCCGTGGCTGAGAGTGTCGAACCCCAAAAGCGCGTCCAGCGCGTAAATGCGGGTTGCGCGACGGACGTGCAGAAGCGGTCACGGGGTAGGAACCCCACTCCGTCGAGTTTCCGCGCCGCTGCACTGCGCTAGCTATCCGGTGCAGAGACAATTGCTGCAGGAAACAGGAAATATGAGGTTTCCTGGATTGACGACGTCTCGCCGAAATATAAAGCGTTGCTAGGCTCCGCGCAGCGTGAGTCGGAGGACGCAGCGTCGAGTTGCTGACGTGCTGGTGGTGTGGATAGTGGGGAGGTGTGCGCGGGAGGACTTGTCTGCACGCGTCTCTGACCAGAACACGTTTATACCACGAAGTGCAAGTACGCTCACTGGCGATGGAGGCGGTAGAGCAGCAAAGTGAAGGAAAGGGAGATCGGAGTAGTAGAATATCCGAATGAGGTGACCATGGTCCAAATGTAAATGGTTGGTGGGGTGGGTGGGGGGGAGATTTCCACCCTTCTGACTTTTTTCTCAACTTTCTGTTTATTCCCAACCAAAAATAATTCCACCCCTTGTTATTGTCAATAATAATTGTCAAAATTCATTATTACTTTCAACTAATGTAATCCAGTAATACTAACTAACTAACTAATTTGGTTCAAAAGTCCCTCCCTAAACTTTCTTTGATATGATTATTGGAGGTGACATATTCGATGAAGAGATGGGAAGAAAACTTTGAATTTATTAATGGTAATGGTGCTGCATATTTTTTACAGGCATGGAGGCAAGGAACCGGATATATGTCAGGCAGTGGAAGAAAAGTTGACAATTTTTCGTCCACACTTTCGTTTTATTTTGGGCATTTAGTCTTAACATAAACAAAAAATTTAAAAATTGTTTATTGAGAATTAAGCATCTTACCTAACAACATGATGTATCCACTTGACACATTTGATCTCAATATTAATAATCATTTATCGACTATACTTGAAAGAAAAAGGAAGAAAAGTGCTCTTCTTCTTGAATTATTTTCTTTATAAAATAATTAATTCTTCGAAAATGAAACGTTTTATTTTGGTGAGAAATTCACATTCCTTCCCACGTCGTTGCCTAAACTAATGAGATTTCAAGATAAGCTTAGATAAAGACAGCTTTAAAAAATCGTCCATCTCTACGCCACTTGTGAAATAAGTTCCGGTGCGCCAAACAGGTTCTTGCGAAGTTTTCTTCATTCTGCCAATCTCTTATCTGGAACTCTTCCCTCATCTTGTTAGTGGCTGTCAGTATATTATTAGCAAAGAACGCAGTTAAGTGGCCCCGTATATGAATATAAACCTCAGCCCACCTAAGAGACCCGGACATATGGAACACAATTTAAATGAGAGGAGTTATGAGAAAGAAATGAAAATTATGAAAACAAATCTGGCAAAAGAATAATTAACTCGTTTGTAGTGACACGCTACATAGTGACATTCACTAATAATCACCAAAGCACTTACAATGATAACTCCCCGACACATTCTTTCTGTAATGTATTTTGTTTCCAGTAAAATGTGTTTTGAGTAGATATCGTTGATTAGAAAAGTTATTCAGACAAAATACTGTAGACAAAGTGTCATATTAAATTATAAATGTGCTTTGTATTCTCTCAAGGGGAGGTGGAGGTTGAACTAGAATAATTCAGAAAAGAAACATAGAAAATGTATGTCACACGAGAACTTTATAACAAGAAATCAATAAATTACCGAAAAAGAGAGAAGAGTCTGTAGATTAGAGAAAAGTAGTTCGATCTTCAGTCATATGCCTATTATGTTTCTACTACAACGTATTAAGGGATTGTATTGCCACCGAGGAAGTACCTAATTATCCCAATTAAGCAATATCTCTACATGACAATCGAGATCATAAGACTATGTTATGAGAGTGTTACTTACAGTACGAGAAAAGTTACATTGCTTTGTAATGCACCGTGCGTTTTACAGCCCTCTTATTGTTCTTAGGCGAGGTTTCAAGAGTAATGATTAAAGTTGATTTCCGTGTTAAATTTATGATTGATGATTTATGCCATGAGTGTGAATGCCCTCATAATAGGCTTATTGCGGCTTATTGTCTGGAAGCTATTGGTGTTTGCTTGAGAATTTTAGTGCCCGTCGGAAACAACATTGTAGCATGCAACATCCGTTAAGTCTTTCCGGTACTGTGTCGAAGCACAGGAGCATATATGGCTATGAAGAGGGTATTCTCGTGTGAACTCGATTACAGGTACTTGACCAACTTTTTAATTACTATTTTTAATGGTTCTTTATTGAATAAGTCTTGTTTCTTGGAACATGGTTCACAACAACATTAATATCATATAGTCGATGAAGTAATTTTTTCGTAAGAAATTTATTTCTTAAATTACAAAAAATCCATATAAATGAAAGAGAAAAACTTTAAAATTATCTCTTATTATAGAACTTATCTTACATACTTTTGAAACTAAAATTGATTTTTAATTCTCTTTTTTATTGACGGCTTCTTTAAATCTACAGCAATAATTATAAAATAATAATTAAAAGTTACAAAACTCTAGCATTAGAATATAAAAGGAAAAACTATAATATAACTTACATAGTCTAAAGTAGGAAACGAAGTTACGACGGTATCGTACGTACTCCATCGTAGATTTAATACAGATACCCAGACGGAACTTCGTTTCCGACTTGTATTGGTGGAAATTGTAAAGAGTTTAAGCAAATTTATTATTAACTCTTCTAGTTTAATTTGATAAATTCGTACGTACAAATCAATCAAGAAGCAATAACCAGTGAATTAGGAACATTGAACAGTATAAACATTAAAATACATCCATAAACATTTGTACTACATATTGTAAATTATGTTTACAGAACACTTCATACATTTTTTTAATAAAAGGAAGCTAATTTTTGTTACATTTATATTATGATTCTTCTACTTGTTGGTTAATTTGTAACCTCTTGATTTTTAATACTAGTAATAAATTTAAAACAATTTCAGATTTTTAAAAAGGTAAAATTATAAAATGCCGACGACCTTAAAATCATTTGTGAATCGGAGCCATTGGAAAGAAACCGTATTTAAAATTCGTCTTTGTTTCATATGAATCATGTTCCGAAGCAACCCGAATTAACAAGCTATTACATTTTGAAACGTTCGCTGTATTAATAGTGTGTTTCAGTAGCACATCAAAACCCATAAACGAATATTTATATTGTTATAAAAAAAATTCCCGTCAAAAATCCTACATCATTCTCTCCGCCGTATCAAGTAGGCGACAGCTGACTGCTGTTCTATCCTCAGACAGTCACAAAGGCTGCTGCCTCCACGGTTGCTCCCCGCAATGTTACTGCAACGTCATATCAAGCGAAACTGCCCTCGGAAAGGAAGTCAGCATTAACGAAAGCACGGAGCGGAAATCCGACAAATTGAATCGGAGAAATCCTGCATTTTCGTCACGTCTCGGATGCTCTAATTCATGCCGTGCGGGCCAAGAGAACTGGCGACGGAGTGGGAGAGGATTGGGGCGGAGACAGCGGTGAGCGGCGGGCCATTGTCCTACGTGTGGCGGGCGGGAATTGTCCTCCCCCTCCCCCCCCCTCTCACGCTCCACTCGCGCCTCAATAACTTGAATAGAAGATAACAATAACTGGAATAGAAGATAGTGATTGAAAGTTTAAAAAGGTCTTTTCTCACTAATGTTTTCAACAAATACCAACCGCAACGACTTATTAGCCAGATTTGAAATTTTAATTTTACCGAGGATTTTGATATGATGAGGTTCACGTAATACGAAAATATTTACCTATTCATCTAACAATGTTCCTTGGAAAATGAGGCTAGAACGTCCCATATATATCAATTATTGTTTGAAATACACATTTTTCAGTAATTATTGTACGGTTTAAGTTAAAGATAATAAGCGACAAAATTAAACATAAGAAATTAGCAAATATTTTCAAGAAAAATGAAGATTACATTTCTATAAGGAATTTATTTACAAGAAATAAAAGAACTACTTTTCAGACAACAGTGCTTTTTATTCAATAACGTACGCAAAACAAATATTACGAGTACTTAACGAGAAAAAGTTTGGCCAATCAAAACTATTGATACATTTAAAGAAGATTGAAATTGATATAGTTGACTTGTATCATATCTGAATTCTTCTTGGATCAATGTCGGCTCACAAGTAAAAATAAAAGCATGAGTTCATTCTGCAGAAGATCGCGAGTGAAACAATCCCAATTGAATTCAGCTCAAAACGCGACAAAGGAAGAAGAAAAGAAAGTGGAGGAACGCGTTTACTACTATCTCCTCCGCGCAGCAAAAGCGACAGCCTTTATCAGTCTCATCCGCAAAATAAAATCATAGCAAGCATTCGGAATATCCTGGAAGCAGAGGGAAAAAAAGAGACGAGCTACTAATCCTTGACCTTCTCCGCGGAGTATGAATAATGAAGCAACTTTTAGCGTGCAAGTCAAGAGATTTAGGGGGCCGGGGTCTCGGCGGAGGGCTTAAGGGCGGAGAGGGGCCGGTGGTGAGGGGGAAGACACGCTATAGGGAGATTTTCTTGCTCCTAATCCCATCCTAATGAACCTGAAAATCCCCGAGGTAGACGCTGTAAGGAGAGGCATGGCGGCGACTAGGCGTAGGGTCTGAGAGGGGCCTTCAGGCTAACCGAAAGGTGGGCAGACCGCGTCGAAGAGCGCGTTCGCTTCTTCAAGATGATGGCGGCGGTGGCGGTGGCGTCTGCGGTGGGACAGCGGGTTCCAGGAGGGTTAAGGCCTCGGGCTCGGAAAGGGTTCCGCCAATCACTTCTTTCATTCCTTGTTCCTCGCTATTCTCTTGTTTTTTGTTCTTCTTCTGTTCACTGAGTGTTTTCATTTCAGAATGTGTTTATTATATAATTGAATAAAAAAATATAATTCACAGATGTTTTGCACAGAACAAAAAATGGAATTCAAAATTAATGCATACATATTTTCACGAATTATTACAGAATCGATATTTTGCAAATGAGATTACGGTTTTCGTCTTCTTATTGAAAATCAGGTTCCGAAATTGTATTGTAATTTGTCGTACTACCGAATCAGCTTTCGTATTTGTTGAATTCGTAAGAATCGATTTTACATTTGTTGTCAACATTCCTTTCTGACTTTTACAAAGTAAGCCTATCACAGGTTTTCACAATGAAAACAGGTGGGATGAGTATCACTTGTTGTACGTCTAATTGCAAAGAGTGAACAACGAAGGCACAGCAAAAAGCTGAACCGGCTGAACGGAGACAAAAGAAAGGGATGAGATGCTTAGAAGCATAGTTTAGAGGCAAGAGGAAGGAAGAGTTTTTGCTAAGTGTGGTTGTTTCGTTTTTAGTCCAATCCTCTCCAACAAATAATGTGCACGCTGGAACTATAAATAAATTTCCTTAGGTCTTTCATATGCATCAACGTCAAATAATTGTTCTTGACGAAATACTACATACAAAAAATATTGTGCGAACTCCTCTGCGAATATCTATAACATTTTACCCAAAAGAAAAAATGTAATTAATTAATTAATTAATTATAAATTATTAGATAAATTAGGTTCATTAGCTGAACAGTACTTATGTTGATGGAAGCCCATTAAAACAAATGATTCAATAAAAAGAATTCTCCAATCAGAAAATAAATGAATATTCTGTCACTGATGTGTAAATAATATGAAGCAAGTTTTAGATCCAAGCTAAGAGGGTAGTAACCTCAGAGCGCCTTCCCTTATGACTCGTGACTCCACTGTCCTCAGAGGCTCTTCATCTACGCCAAGGACCCTTCAGGAATACTCAATCTCTGGAGTATAGAGGCGAATTCAATGAATATATAATGTCTCTTTACTATCATAACGCACGATGAGTGCTTCATTTAAGTTTATTCTTCAAACATTTCGTCTTCATCTGTACATCAATCGACAGCCCGTTTTTTATTCCAAATTTCTGTAATACAATGGTCTTTTAACTGGCTCCATTATCGACATACTTCCATACATACGCGATACAATTAGGATGCTGGGTAATTTGCTGCACTATAAGGTTTCATAATACTACAATCTAAATGAAACAAGAACATTCTAGCACTTTCGATTATTTTTTATAGATATGAAATTTTCAAGTCTTATTTTATGATAGGAATGCATAAATATGCAAATATTTGAAGAGACATTACTAAAATGGGAATTCGTGCTAATGGGGAGAGAGCACGTACTCAAGCTGACCTGTCCAGTACTCAAGTATTAGCTTGCACTAAGCCACAAGCACTTCTAAATTGAATTTCTTCTTCCTCAACAAGTGCCAGACGAAGTGTTGAATCATATTCACCAACTTCATTAGTTCACATTCTGCATTTTTGCATTAATACTTCATTTGTCTCTTCCATCGTTCGAAAGCAATTGTTCAATGAAAATAATGTAATTGTGCTTACAATACGTTACAAAGACTGTAAAATACTGTAATTTACTCATTTTTATTGAAAGTTGTGGCAATATGTTAACGAATTTATATTTAAAAACAGTTGTATATGTTCTAATGTATTTATATTTGTTGTTATATCTTGTTTATACATATTTGAAATTCCATTTGAATTAATAAAGAACGTTCGAATATCTGAGAATTATGTATTGGTGTAATGGTCAGTTTGATGTTGACGAGCCCTAAAGCCCCACGGAAAAAAAAAAAAATGTAATGGTCAGAAATCCATTAAACGAGTGAGAGACAAGAGACGCTATTGTCTCTTATACANTGTCATGGGGTTCGTATGTGCGAGTGCGTATACGAATGGACGCTAATTCGGATCTGTGAGAAAAATCGACAGCGAGAATACCCCACACGACAAAATGTGTGAGAATACCCCACATCCCTTTACCTGCTAATTCTGTAGCATACGACCCTGAACGGACGAACATTGGCATGTTGATTATTTTGTACTTTGTACACTTTCATGAACCCATCATCTTAGCTTGTCCTTAGAACCTCGCTTTGCTCATGCGTACGTACTACGAACGCCTTTAAGTTAGGTCGCTTGCATAGGCGTCGTTGTGCGCTATTGATGGCACTGAAAGTTGTGTTTCCGCTTGTCGTTGGCTACCGTCCATGGGACCAAGGGTGACCACTCACACACAAACTCGTGGAACAAAATGAGAGTTTGAAAAGGAAAATTTTGTAATGAACCGAAGAAAACAAAAACAAAGTGTTATCAGTATATAAATTCCCCTTAAGATAAATAAAACTAGGACTATTTAGACTCATTCTCACTCAACCATGCCTATATACGGCTACCGTCATTATTCTTCATCATATTACCTTCAGTTATTTTTGAAAATGTTTAAATTATTTTAAACCTGAAGAATTATTTTAAACTCTAGTATTCTTTGGGTTCTCGAGAGGAGTTATTGTTGTATCAGTAAATGGGAAATGTAGCTAAGTGCTATTGAAGCTTATCTACATGGAGCGATGGGAGTTAGGAGTTGGGTGGTAGGTCATTGTTAGTAGGTGGGCCGCTTAGCTGGGTTTACCAACAACTTGGTTCACGTGCAGGGGTTAGTAGAAGTAGTTAGTAATACTATACTAGGAGGAGCTGGATAGAGGAAGAAAGGTTTGCTTTTCAGTAGTCACAGCTATATGAACTGGGACATTAATGAAATGGTACAAATTTTCTGGCCCCGTCGGGAATCGAACCCGGGATGACTTGGTAATGAGTGACAACTCTACCACCGCTGGAGCTTAGGAGTTAGAGCCTTCGATAGATTTTGAATTAACGGACACTCCTCTCATTTCTCACCACTCTTCCACGCCTCTTCCAATTAGTAGACTTTCCCCACCGATACCATCATATAGTACAAACATATTTCAATACTCATGTAACACTCTTATTCAGTGAACCTATGATACTTAGTAGCTCGTAAAACCGAGAGATACTTCTTGATTAAATGAATACGTGAAATTTAAAATAACAGTAATTATAACAAACTTATCTATTTACTTTCTTTAGTTACTTGAATTTAACTACTCCTGACAAGAAGTTATCAAACTACAGACCTAATTTATGGTATTGATGTCCTTCCTCCAAATCAAAAACAGTATTACAAATTAGTTATCTTTTTCCAATGATAATTTTCCAAATTTTATTGATGAGGTATAAAAAATATATTAATCTACAATAAACTTAAAGCCCCATTTTTCCAAACTACCCCCAACTATCCTTTTGTGCGAATTGGTTGTATGCTCATCACTACAAATTCACTTTACGTAGAAGTTAAATTTTACTTAACAAACGAGAATAGGGAATATCGGAAATCTTAATTCACAGAAAATACTCGAGGATGAAGGATGAGATATGAAAAGGATAATAAGTGGGAAAAGTAAAAAGGATAGGTACCTTTTAATTGAACGAGGTCAGTTGCTAAATTAATTACGAGATTCAGAGACCAACACACGCATTATTATATTATTACTATTATTATTATATTATTATTACGCATTACGTCTTATCATTTCCATATTATCAATTACTCTCTCATTCTGATCATGGAGTATATTATGATGCGTCCAAAGGCAACAAAAACCAAAGTCTGATAAAATTTCATAATTTAAATGATGTTTCAATAATTTTTCAACCAGTGAGATTGTCACCATGTATTTGTCCAAGTAAAAAAGTATCTTCTTTCACCATTGAGAAGAAGTCAAGTTTCGAGCATCTACAACATCATAACACAAGAAAACGAAATATGACTTTTCGCCCTAAAAGTGTCGGTATAAATGAAGCAATCCTTACACAAAGGTAAATCTAGTCGCACAATATGTGTCGATCAATCGAAGTATGGAACCCTGGCTGGGTTTACTACTGTTTGCTATTCCCTGAGGTTGAAGGATTTCTCAAAGGGGATGGGTAAGCTGGGTCGAATCAAAGGAACGAATATCGACAGACGTTCGGAACACTCTGATCCGGGTTGCATCGGAGAACCACAGAGACATGTTGATTATGTGTTGAGAGAGAGAGCAGCCCAACGGATTACCCCTACCTGTACCAGTAAATGGTCCGTGTGTCACTAAAATTATTTCTAACTCATTTTGAGTGTTGTTATTTTTCTGGGGGGGGGGGGGGCGAAGAATTTCCGAGAGCTCAAGTATTTTGAAAAATAATTATCACTAAGTTAAAATTAATTCTTCGATTATAGTCAAATTATTCGCGCCTAATACCTTTATTTTAAATCGTTATTTTTAAGGTGACCTAATGCATGGAGGTTGATGTAGAGAGAAAAAAGAGATTAATGATTGAAGGTTGTTTAAATTAAATTCGTGCAAATAAATTGTTCATCCTTGTTAGGAATCGTATTACGAGTAATTTTCCTAAGTTCATTTCGTCTAAGAAAAATGTTACTTTCTGACGATTAAGCACCATGATTTATAAGTTTGTGAATTCAATGCCAAGTAATTCCCGACAAAAAACTGCACTTATTGCAAACAGTTAAAATTATGAATTTTGGAAGTAAAACAAAGAAAATTTTTCCAGAAGTTGTACAATTTGGCAAATTCTAACACATGCAACAACATGTTATTCTAGAACTGACAATATCATACTTATATTTTCGTTGTGATTACATAAATCATTCATTTTTTAACTACACCTCCAACGAACGTATCACTGAAAAACAAACGTTTCATAGCTAAATTATGCATAAAAATTCAATTTATATACAACTGCATATTTCTTCAATCGCGCTACCATGTTTCCCAAGTTATGTAACTGCCCACCCGTTACTAAATCGATTAGGTTAAATCATTTTCAACACAGTAAAAAATGTTTAAAAAATCATTTTTTAGCTGGAGTAAATTAATTGTCAGGAACACAGATAGGAAGTTTCCCGTTGATGACAGCATTTCCAAAGACTTGCAACGGTACCCATATGACAGATGGCAGTTTGTAAGAGCTCAGTTCTCATCCAAGTGCATCTTACTACGACTTCGTCGCATCTCGTTGGCCATCGGGTTGGAATTCGCTCCGTCATGTCGCACTCATCTTCGGACGAACCCAATATGAAACATTTATGGAAGAAATCTGCGCCGGTTGATGGGCCGGAAGAGTGCAAGTCACAGGGAAATGGATAGATATCCAAAAATGTGAATAACCTCCGTCATTCATTGATTTCAATAAACCAGTCTATCAGCGGATCCAAGATTGTATCGTGTATGGGGTGGTGGCCGGGGGGGGGGAGAGGTGGAAAATCTGGGAACATAACAAGTTTGGAATAATTGGTGGAAAATCATGTTTATTGAAAACAATTAATAATGATGTTAAAATATTTGAACTACCTCTACTCAACGCAAATACGTACCTACGTACGAAACATATTTTCTTTTTCACAAAATAGAAGAAATTTTTTACTTATTTTAGACGGAGGCTTGATCTCAAAATCCCACCTTCTCTCAATCTACCATTGAACGAGTCCATCTCACGAGTTATATCAATCTGGAAACTAAAATTTTAAATCACTCAATGATGTGATTTCCGATTTAATCAATGTGATAGGCTCCTAATCACTAATGTAACGCATGTATTATTCTTTCACAAATTCATTCTGGTACCTTTTCATTTAGCCAACAATTGAAAAATTAAATCTTTAATTATTATTTGTCTAGGAGAAAGGTTCGAAGATACCTCAATTAAAGTAATTTAAAAAAACAAATATTTTTAGTAATAAGCAAGGAAAACTACAGATGCATTTGATGCTATAACAATAGATAATGCAGGCCCTCAAATTAGATAATCCTGTCTCGTGCATGTGATGTAATTGTCGGCCGAGAAAGGCGTCTAACAAGTTGTTCTCGAACTTTTACGTTACTTAAGAGGGACATGTTTAAGTAAGGTTTAGTTGAAATGATGATATAAACTTATTAATAGAACTGTTGTATATAATGATTGATATAAATTAATGTAATATATATA
>NNCF01126465.1:440136-684838 GCA_002313205.1 Laupala kohalensis
GCAGGACATTTAAAAAAATATTTGTTTCTTAATTGCAGTGAGATGCAGATATTTCATTTAAATTTGAAATATTGAAAATTGTTCAAATGTTATGCAAACTTTAATTACATATGCGTGCGTTATTTTAGTCAAATTTAAATCGTTTTTGACGGATTTGTTATCAAAATAAATTGTGTTCACTTTTTAGATATTAAAATAAACATGTTCATGTTCCAAAATTTAACAAACTTTATGTCTAAAGAACTTTTATTAAATCGGAAGCGACATTTGTAATAAATATCTTGTGACACCTATGCTGGAGGATATCTCCATATCTCTTCATTCCTTTGCTCTTCCATGCTGCTCAGCTGAAAGCCGTATTATTAGCGAGAGCGTTTCTTTGGAAGGATTTATATAGCAGGAGCCTTCACTGCCGCCGCACACCTACTTCCGCTGATCCGAGTATGCGGGAGCAGTCGATATACGATATGAAGCACTCCGTCAATGGGACATACTGGGAGATATGTAATGTCTCATTTATTGGTTCGCATTCTCCTGACAAAGGGGAGGTTTTCAAATAAGACGTACCTGAAAATTATGAAAAGCTGGAGTGTTTTGTGTTCAACTAAAGGAATGGTTTACAAGGACAAATGATTTGTCTCATTGAAAGTAGTCAATGGACAAATCACGTTCTCTTAGTTTAAGGTATAATGACTGATAGGGGACAATATACTGCAGTTATAGAAAGGACGAATATTGTTTAATCATGTAATCATAAACACCTATATATAATGTATTATGGGTACCTGCATATTCAATTTTACTTTTTAAAAAGTTTGGAAAATGTATCTGACTTCTTTTCTTTGTGGCATGATGGAGATCGCTAACAAATCATTTAAAATGTCAACAACATTATTTCGTTAATTAAGGATCTCATTCAATATATTTGCCACACGAGACGTCTAAAGCAATCTATTCTAGATGAGTTTTCGTTACAGACTGTTTGACTACCACCCTCAGTGTTAATATTTTTTATATGGAGAACAATTTCGATTAAGCATTATATAAATTCCTATTAATTAAGATTTATAAATATGAATTTACTTCCTTCCCCATTATTTTCCAAACAAAGCAAAAAGTCTTAGTTAACATTGTTTTTTTACGCTCCCCTATATGGACGTACGTAGTTTATCACTGCTTTATTTACTACAAGTTTATTTAAAGGAGGTTTTCAATTATACACTGTTTTACTATCTACAACTAGTCTAATAATTTAAACAGCCAAGTGCCACAGGTCTCGTGAAGCTGACTCCATTTGCGAGTGGAAGGAGGGCAGAGTCTGTACCGAATTGCATCGTGAGGTGAGGTTTACCTTTCGGCATTTCACTGCGGGCGAACGGCCTTTCAGTCAGGGATTCGGATGCGCGCCCATGCATAGAATATCCGCGTGTTGCTCCGGCCCACGAAATGTCGGTAACGTTCGGTAATTGCGTTGTAACGCTATCGTTTATGACGTTCCCTTCTACTCTCCCTCTCCAATACAGATACAATCTCGCTCTTGTTGTGTACGTGATCTTTAAATTGGAGCGAGTATTCTCATTGTGTTAGAAAGTTCTTAGGAGGATGTGTTTCTGAGATGTGTTGTTTCATTCTTATTTTGTAATTGAAATGACATAACGTATTGTGGTAGAATATTTTCACATCAATAGAAATCGTCACAGCTATCTACTTTTATATTTGCTATCCTTTCACATTTCTCTTTATACCAGAATATGATATTTAATCATAATTTTTATTAACTTCAAGTGGGTTCTCTTGCTCTGAGGCAGAATCGAACAAGTAGTGTAAAACCATTGCACTAAATTCTCATGTAATTTTAAAAACCTTCTCTATATTTTGAAAAACCTAACTTTATAAAGAAAAATAATTTGCATACAATTTCACAAACATTTTAATCGTACGCGTTTAATAAGGCATATACAAAATTTATTGAAGAATTAGTACAAAAAAGTTCAATGTTACGCAAGACAGACATGAAACAAAAATTTCAAATTCAAATTGATTAAAATTGTTTTCGAATTTAAATGTCTTCAAATTTCTATAACATTCACAAAACTATATCTTTGAATGACACCTTACAAATTTTTGAAAACAGATAAAACTAACCCCTTTTCCTGCTTTGAAACATTAATGGTTCTTATAATTGTAATTTTAATTACAATTTTCAAACAATATTATTTCAAGACTTTTACAATATATTAGTATTATTAATGACAATACGTATTACGTAAATGCAATTTCTTTGTGGTCGCACGATCAAGCAATTTCTTGTATGGTCTATTTCTATTCTTCCTTCAATTTTACCCATATTATATTTTTAATTTTAATTTTCTGAAGCTGTGTTCTTCCTCTTCTTAGAACATTTACACTGCTAAATAGTTTTCTAGTCTCTTGAAATAGTGAATACAAGAAATAGTGCGGCTGTGAAATGTTATGTAAATTCGATACATCGTTAAATTCAGTATATGCAGGAAATCAGTTTTCAATGAATATAGCTCAGTGGGGAGGTTTACAGGTAAAAGACTGTTTTCTTCATTAAATGAGATTGAGCATAGGATACACTGTTACTACCTAATTTTCATAAATTTGACATCCAAATTCTAATATATAAATGCGAAATGCAAAAGTGTGTCTGCCTGTTTACTTCATATCACCACTAAACCACTAAACCAATCATGATCAAGTTTGGCAAGGATATAGTTAAGGTGGTCAGGAAGAACATTCCCTAACTTTTATTTAAAAAATGTGTGCAAAGAAAGATAGAAAATGATTTTTTTACGATAAATGTCAATGAAATCGGGACAAAGAAGTATATTCAATTTAAAAGAAGAAAATCATCATCAAATTTAATGGGTTCTTTGTTTTGTGCATTTAACAAAGATTTAAAAAAAGGAAATATATAGGAATTAATAACATAATTCTGGGGTCCAGGGAAAAAGTTCGATAAAGGCTGTAAATCTATAAATTTCGAGTTCACTGTGCTTTATTATCATGATATTTAACTATATTTGTATAATGAATCAGAAATTAAATTGAAGTATAATTTTCTAAAACGAAATACTTGGAACACTTCTTCCTTGGTCTTCCACATAGTATCTCAACTTACTTGAATCCTTCATAATTAATCTGCTAAGTCGATCCCTTAGACGTAGATGATTCATATCCTCAGAGGAGAGGTACAACTGCGCCCCTGGAAATCACTCCAACCTTTAAATACAATCTTACCCTCCGTCGTCCTCTGACGTCGATAAGAACTTTCTGCAATGTGAAGCAAAGGGGTGAGTAAATTTGCTTCTCAATTCCTCCCATAGGGACGCCCATGTAGGTGGAAGTCTATCCTTCAATGAAATTTAGTTGTCGATTTTTTAGAAAAGGTATTACACATTTCAAATTTCGTAAAGTAGAAACAATTTAGAAAATTTGTTTCTACTTTTGATGCATTAAAGTGCATGCTTTACTTTTGATGCACACACTAGCTGAGCGCGAGCGAATAATTCGCATTGCAATAAGGAATTATATTAAGAGAGTATAGACGAATTGACTCCAGCACAATGCTTTACAGAAAACCACATTAGTTATATAACTGGTGACATTGTAGAACGTTTAGGACAACAGCTTGTTTTATAATAATGATAAAATATTTCCTATTATTTTTATAAACTGTTGTATCCATCCAAACGGAACAAATATATGATATTTGTTCATGTCTTTAGTTCTCAGATGCTCTCAAGTTACTGCGAGACCGGTTAAGTATTGACAATTCATAATTATATTTATTCAAAGCAAATTATAATATTTATGGTACTTAGTTGAAATGTAAGGTTACGCTAAGTTGAGAATCCAGAAAATTATCCTTGCTGTAGTGCCTCATTTGGATAATTGATTAATTGAGGAGGGATAAAACGGGGTGTTTACTAAAAGTTACCTTTTAGAAATAAGATGTAAAACATGAATATTATAAATGTTGCTTTGTCTTTGAAATTTATTAAGGATATAAAGCTATATAACTTGCTCTTCCACATAATCTCACCATTTTAGACAAGCAATGCGTTTCGTTTAATAGTCAGGGAAATGTATGGTATTGAGCAGATGTTTGTCTGGATTCTGTGAAGGAAAACCCACTTGTAAACTTTTTCTTCTTTTTCTTCCGAATAAAACATGGAACTCGAAATATCCCGCAGTATAGCTTGTACAGACTCTTCGAGTAAGGAAGCCAGTAGCGCATCTAGGAAAGGGCAGTCCTCTCCGAGGTTTTCCTCCGAGTAAGGATTCTCCTAATGGGTCACCAAAAATAACTTAGTCACGTAAATTTAAATAAACAAATTTACGCTAAAACTTTTGTCAGCAAACTCTATAATATCTGAGATTATAATATACAATATCAATTTATTTTAAAAAAAACACTGGTGCGTTGGATGCAAATACTTTTGTGTATGACTTTCATGTAACGGGCCTTTAAGAAGTCTACCCACGGGCCTCATAACTTAACTGAAGAAAGGTGACATAAAAGAAATGGTAATAAATCCAACCAAACGACCTTCGAAAATGCTATTTTTCCGACTATCCTCCTCTCAAATACGTGAAGGAAAAATAACTACGAACTATTATCAAGAGTAAACATGTAGTTTGTTGAGAACATACTCACTGTATTACTTGTTTTCATTACAAAGTGTGTTAATTATCCACTCAGTCCATGAAGAATGTGTAGTGAGAGAAAGTGATTAATGGATTGGAAACCTCTGTGTGCAAGACCATTCAGAGCGTGAGGGTGCACAGCACGGACGGACGACTTGCTATCTAGTGGGACCGGTCCCTCGCTTCAAGAGCGAAGAGATAATGAAAACTCTGAGGAAGATAACACTCAACCTTGGATGATCCAGACATGAATCCTCACTGCCATTACATTTATTTTCTCCTCACCATTCAGCCCGAAAATGCCCAGCTTATCCTCGGGTGGGTTACATCATTGGCGGATTAAAATAAATTTAAGAAAATAATATGGAATTGTATTGATGATCCTTTGTTATAAAACTATATGATATGGATATTGGCTCTCCAGACAAGGACGTGAACTCTTGTCTAATGGGATAGTATCAAACCAATCTTTATCAAAATGTCGATTTAAAAACGACATCATAATATTTGATTAGTTGGATAGACTAACTAGTTGCCAATCCTCTCCTGTTGTTATTACAAATCCCATTCGTTTCTATCTCTAAAACTCCACTTCTATTAACTGTGTGTGTGGTTTGTCAAAATAGCTGTTGCAACCATTTCGTCCTGTCTTCGATCACTCACACCAGCGTTGCCTCTACGGAGAACATCCCTACAACCTCGTCACGGCGTAGCAAACTGCTGCAACTAACCCTACGTGTCCCTTCCACCCTCCGCAACATCGTCGCCGCCACCGGACACCCTCCAGTGCTCCCTCCCTCTCCCCGCCCCCGCACCGCTCCTATCGCCCATCAGCGGGCCTGCAGCTGCGCGCCATAGATACGGCGGGCGCCGGATGTGGGGGCCCGCACTGATCCGCGGGATTATCCCGCGTCGCCTCCAACCCCTCTCGACACGACTCCCTCTGCCCCGCAACCTCTCGTCGACCCATCGCGGCGCACGTTGTGCCGGCGAATACGCGTCCTCTGGCTGTCGACGTGCGGGTGCGGCGCTAGCAGCGAGAGGCGGTGGGTGCGGTGTCGGCACTCGTGCAAATCGCGCGTGCGAGGCTTAAGGGCGAATTGCGGACCAGGGTTCAATGCTTTGTAAGAGCATGTGATATAGCACGCAGTGCGGACATTGTGATTCTTTTAATTTGCCAATAATTTATTTCGAGCACCAAATGGTTTTCATACTAGGATCGATGTGGTGTGACACAAAATTACTCACAGTGATCCTTCTTTTATTATATAATACCTAGTAAGTTAAAACAGTACAAAATAATAAAGAGAATGAAAAGAAAATATTTTTATTTCTAGCGCATTTGAAAAATGTAAAGTAAATGCCCTATTAACATTATAAGAGAGGAGAATATATTACTGTCGTCACTGTTAAATTAAAATAAAAGGGAAGTTGCTAAAGACCATCGTTGCTTTCATGTAATTCAGTTATTAATTCTATAATAATCATTTTCCGGACTCTTTATACTTAAAACTCACATTCTGTCAAACTAAATCAGTCTTCATTTAAACGTTTCGAAAGTAAGATCTCTAAAAACAAAAATTTAAAATAAATTCACCATAAAATTTCCAATTAATTAAAATATATCCACAAATCATTTAATTCTTATTCCGAATTAAACTAACCACCGAATTCTCGTCGTTGTACAATCAGAGGCGATCCATGGTGCACTGGATATACCTTCTTCCTCTGATGACGATGGTTCATACCCTGGATGATCTAATTAGACTGTGATGTGGTGAAGAGGGTGCGCGGTAGATTTTCCAAGGTTAGTTACTCCACTACAAGTCACATCATCATTCGCCCTCTCATCATTCATACGTCCCCCGCCTCCGAGAGGTGAGAAATTCACTTTTTTATCTTTGTCCAGGACAACTTGTACCGTTACATAAAACGTCTAGACCGCACTAATACTTACAATTTTAGTCAATACGGTTGACGCTACGCCACTTTTTCACAACATGCAAATCAAATTTTTACTCAACTGCCATCTTTCATTCAGCCTCTAAGTGTTTTAAATGTTGTTGTCAGGTTCAAAACGTAATCTCTAGCCGAATACATCGTAATCACCATGGTTATTCGATGTTTTACATACAATTTTTCCGATGTTTGCTTACACGAAAATCCTATTATTCGTTAAATAATTCTGCTGGTAATGATCATCTCCTAATTCACATTTATACAACCTTTCTAGCGTTGCGTGTGAAATTACTTTATCAGAGATAATTCAATATAATTAGATTTTTACACAGCACAGATGATACTTGAATTTTCAACAAATTATTCGATCCGTTTTAATCCGAGTGACATATACCTAATATGTTAAAAGTATCAAGAATATTATTTGTATGAGTAGTGTGAAATATAAACTTTACAAAGGGGACACGTCTACTCTGAAATCTCTCAGAAAACGAGGCAGAGAATTATCTCGGTTATAATCCACGTTGTTTTTCTGCAGTGTAGAGGCTCAGGTGTTAAGTAAGCGCTTGTAAATATGTAAAGTATCATCAGCGGGATTTCCCTTTATTAGCTGCGTATGGTATGTGTTTTGGTTGACTCACTTCATTTCTCTTGCGTTGTGTTCTTCCTCGGAATTCTCGCATCTACAGTTTCAATCAACGAACATTTATTTTTCTTCCGTTAGTTTACATCCTGAAATCGCGACCATTTTCTCTTCCACGAGTCGCTAAAATCTTTGCTTCTCTTTTCATGTATTCAATGAATTTGTGGCATGATTTCCAACAGATGTGTATACAAAACTCTGGCCTTGTTGTCTAATTATCTGGTGGTTTTATTTTCTCTTCATTGTTAATCCATCAAGAGAGAAAAGAGCGAGTGGATAGTTGTCATATCGATAATTAGGGATTAGGGATCAAATGTGGGGATGATTAGAACGAAATATAAAGTAGCCTAATTATTCTCCGAAGTCTGATAAAATTACAAATTCTTCTGGATTGTAGAACATAAAAATTTACTATTGTTCTGTTTTGTCTAAATCCTCGTACATTTATTTTCCTTTAGGTAATCTTTGGAGCACAAAGTCCACATCGTAATGTATTATAATGATTTGTCTCCGCTCTTGTTGTGTTCCACTAGCTCTCTTCCAGCTGCTTCTCCCTATCCTCTCAGCGTCTGTTTCCTCTCCTCTCCATCCCCTCCCGGCGCGTGCTTTTCATCGAAGATGAACAAGGCGTGAGGCGGAGAGGAAGAGCACACGACGGGTAGAGGATTGAAGCGCGTCGCTTGATAAAGCGTCACTGTCTGCTGCGATGCGCTCAACTGATCGATATTTCAAAAATCTGTATGATTAGCAAGCATTAACGGGAATTTGTTTGTAAAGCATTGCACAGAAACTCTGTGCTCCCCCTTTTTTCCCTCGCGCGTGTGATGTGGAGTAGGCTGGATTAATTCTCCTACAGTAATTCCCAAAACACGGCGAACTGATTGGTGCATTGAGAGAGCTCAGCGTCCGAGCATTATAGCGAACCTAGTCGATAGTTTCTATGCTTCGTCGAACGATTTAGACCTCTGCATCAATGATATTAAATAATTTACCGGAGCTTAAAAACGTCGAGAGGGGTCCTTGTATGTGGTTCCCTCTTTTTTCCCTCTTATAACAAAAATTAAAGAAAAAATCCAGATGATCTCCAATGCCCGGCAACTTTAAACGGATTCAGTCGAACTCATCCACACACGACGGCCATCCATATGGCTACCACACGCATCAAACATTAACCACGTGAAAACAGATGAGGCTCGCAATGCACTGACGAGCGACTTTCTTTTGACGCACTGCCCGTCCCCGCCCCCACCCACTCTCTGAATGCGACAACCCCAACCTCAAATCCCCATCCTATCCTGTTGCCGCGCCGCGGTGGAGGTAATAAGCTGATTGGGCGTCGACTGAAGAGCAGCCCGGGGATAAGCGCATTCCCGAATATGGGATCAAGTTAATCCTGTTGCCTGTTTCTTTAATTCGGTTATGCGATCATCCCTTTGACGCACCGCCCAAGTGACTATAATTACCGGCCTTACAGTCTCTACTGGCAGCGCACACTCCGGATTGCCGCTGCATGTGGAGAGCAGGGACTGAGCGCATGAAGCGGGTATCAGCGACAGCGCGGCGGAGAAGACCGAAATAAGCGTGCACAAGGCAAAAGGGTGGAGCGGAGCGGAGGTCGTGCGAGAGGGAAATGGAGAGGATGGAGAAAAATACGCAGAACAAGGCGGATCGGAGTGACTGGAGCACAACAGAATAAAGGATACGAGAAAGAGAGGATTCACATATCATTGTATCTCACAGAGAACACCCTTATTTTTGAAGAATTATGCTTTGTTTATTACAACAAAAATGTTGTTCAGTTCTTTATATAACCTACAATGTTTTTATTCTAAATAATGTAATTTATAACAGTACAGATTATATCTGATTGACGTGATGTATAGTGATGTGATAGAAAGTGATAAACGTTATTGCTCTTGATAATGAAAGTTCATATTTGCTGATGTAGAACATTGCAACGTATGAACACTTAAATATAAGAAAATTACTACCAAGAACGCTCAGTGCTTCAAACGAACTCTAAATTTTTAACAGTAACCTCATTTGCACCATCGATACCCATTGAAGAAAAGAACAACTTCGTTTCCTTTTATCTTCCGGAGCTTCAGCCACTTTTACGTGCTCAAAATTACGGAAACTGCCTTATAATAATACAGAAGCAGACCTTCAGTCGTTCAAAGAAAAGCCGCAGAAAATTTGTAGAAAATTGCAACGGAAAGACGATTTTACACCGAACGCCGCATGTGAAGGTAGGGTCGTTTCGTCCGGCGCCACAGAGGGAGACAGTAGATTTAAGGGCCAATTGGAGCTGATCCGAGCGGTCGGTCGGTCGGTCGCCTTGGCCTGAAGGCGGACCCTCGTCGCGCCGCGGTGGGAAGTCAGGGAGAAAGCTGCGCCGTGTGTTGGCGCCTGGGGTTAGGAACGGGAGGAGGGGAGGGATACGACTGGCGCCGGTGGATGTCGGGTTTGCAAAGGCGCCGTTTTGATCTTCGTGATTGTCAGGTGCATCTGAAAGAGTCCGAGTCCCCAAACAGACCCTAGCCGTAGCTCTTGGGTAATTGCTTGCCTCTTCAGAGAACATCTCGTGTATCTCTACGACCATGCAGACGGCACGCGTCTTTCACTTAGTGCGAAGATTCATCATGAGTTTCGTGTTTAATATATTAATAAATTATGACTCATCAGTGAATTGAGTGTTTGTCGTACATTGATCGGATTAGTATCTATGTAAAACATCTATAAACATAATGTCACCATAAGTTATAATGTAATACATAAATATGAATGTTTGACTGGATATTGGAAAGTTTATTTGGTAAGAAAATTTATACCATTCTATGGATCTTTAACAAACGTTGGAATTGTCTAAAAGGTCTATATGAGTAAGTAAGATATTTCAAATTTTTTATCGTCTCTCCATCGAGTATTATGTGATATTCGTGAAAGTGGTATGCAAATAATTGCATTTCATTACTCGTAGGTGACGCCAATGTTAGGAAGTGAGGGGATGCTTAGGAAGCAAGGGGACTTTCTTCCTCGAGATATCGACTTATCAAGCTACGTGAAAATGTTCGAAAAGGTCAGAAAGAGGTCTTTGAGATCCGAGATGACACATTAGTTTCCAAATGTATTGAACAGGGCAATGAGCGGGAACAAGAATGTCAGATGATAAAATTTAAAATAGCGGAGATGAAACAATTTTTTGTGGAAACTAAATGGAGTTTATGTTATTCTTTATAATTAAAGATCTACATCAACAAGGAGAGAAAAATAAAAATCAATGGAATAATTTTATCGAAATTGGTTAAAAAATTTGGGTTGAACCTTCTACATCACATTTACACAAACTCACAGACTAGTCCAATTTCATTTTTTGTAACGTACAACGTAAACTCTGACTGAAAGCAAATATAATATGCTATGGATAGTATAATAAGTACCTCATATGCACGTGTGGGAAAAAATACTTCGCACTGATCAACACTATGCAAATACATTTTTGTAGAAGAGGTTCATTTCAGTCATAAAAATCTCGTAGTTCATATTATCCATTAAGTCACACTTTCTCGTTACATTAAACGCAAAACAAAACTTCAACCAGTACTGGGGATAGAGAGCAATCTGTTCCACTATCACTTTTTTTGTAGAGTATTACGTGCGTACAATGCCTGACTCCTACCTCCTCCACAAAAAGGGGGTACTTTATAGCTCTAGCATCGCCAGGCAGCGAGTAGCGGATGTCACAGAGTTCGTCTCCGGTTGCAGCGACGCGCGACTCGGTCCCCGCCGCCTCCGCCGCAGCGCCGTGGTTTGATCGCCCGGGGAAAGTGAAGGAAGGGAGTCCTCACTCTCCAGCGGAGGAAACGGAAGGCCTCGTAAAATTGTTGACAGTCTGCTCGGAACAAAACATCTCGGAGGGCTCCGACAAGCCGGATAAAAATACACCTGTAATAAACTCCACTATATATATCAAGGGGTCTGTCACACCGGAAGTTCTCCGAGTTCGATACCCGCGCACTGGACGTCCTATGTATTTAAAGCGTAGAATAACAGCCAATTGTGAAGCCAACTCTGGAGGGCGTGAAGTATCATCGTAAGTACGTCGCTTAGGTACAGTGGTGGGTCACACAAAGAATGTGTCGAAATACTGGATCGCAGTGTGATTAAATAAGTGAATTGAATAAAATATTATTTGACTTACATTATTTTATTTATAACTATGTACAATACAACTTTTTCACAACAAATAATTGTGTACTTTGCTTAATACCAAATTCAACCATCGTTGCATTTATCAACCTTGTCTTCCGGTCATTCCGGAGTCAACAAAGAATGCGTTCTCTTCGTTGCATGGTGGTGGTTTTTCGTCATTCAATTGGTAAAATCTGCCAATATTAATTAAATAGATTTGAAATTTTCAATTTATTCTTTTTTTGTTTATTACTGTACTTGATCTCTTTTGTTCAAATTATCTATCAATCTAAATTGTTCAAAACATTTTGTCCTTCACTAGTCCGCATGACTCAGAGGTCCACATGTACAGGTGGTTTCATTTTTTGTCGTTCTATATTTTTTTCTAAGTAAATGACTGTAAAAAATTTCCGACACCTTTCATGAGTTTTAATAAAAGTTTAAATAATAAAACCACTTTCCATTTTCTTACCGGACAATTACATGTCGTATGAAATCTTTCCGTTTTTATCTCACTTCTATTAAACTTCATCTTCCAATCACGTATTAATTTTTTTTTAGTTATTGCAATTTTCCCTTTTTTTCAATAATATCATTGAAACTTCTCTTTTCTCAACGAAATATCAGTACAGTAATATTAATTTTGTCGTGGAGTATGATTTAGGATTTCATAATGACGGGTGTACGGTGACAGTAATAGTATTACTGAAGTTGAGGTTTGGTAATTCTGGAGTTATTATATCAGAAAATCGAGATTGAGAAGGTAACAGTTTCAGTGTAATTCATGAGTTACTTTAATTGATGCAATACTGATAAAATCGGCTGATGAATTCCAATACAAATTTCTCTAATGATTCCATGAACACAAAGTACGGGAAATAGTTCATTCACAATGATTGGCATTTGGATAAGTCTATCGGGTTATCGTTGAACATAAATGCAACTTCCGACCTCACTTGTCTTCGCAAAATGCGAGATGAAGCGTGGGAACAGTTTTCTTTGGACATTTATCGGAAGACAATCAATGTAGGTCTTGCGGTCCTTATCTCGGGGAGGCAGCCAGAGGCCGGATGCTGAAGCTGCGTCAGACGCAACCACGGCGCCTCGTAAAAGAGGAAGGGCATAAACAGGCGAGGCATGAACCCCAGACTAAAAGGCGTGTAGTGCCGTGCACTTGTTACGGCAACTGAGATCTTCGAAGGAGTTGGTGAGTTCCTAACCACGAAAGAATTGTTCCGTGTATTCGAAAATTAAATAATTCGCAATAACCACTCGAGCCGGACTTAATCTCTTCATTTTGCATAGATTAAAGAATTAAAATTATGTAAGATGATGGTTTAATGAAATAATATATTCAATTTCATCAAGTTTCTTATAGAATATTTTGAGAAATATGCTATTGTCTATAAACTTAATTTCAAAACATATGAAGCTCCAAACAATAATACAAACTTATGTAATTTATTTATTTTTTATAATGGAAAACTTACAATCTGTGACTCCACATTCCTGATTCTTTTATGGATACACATCAATTACACTGGAGTATTCCTAAAGTCATTTTAACATTACTATTGAATACGGATGCATAACATGTTTATATTTTATTTTATTTTATTTTCTGAGTTACAAGGTTGTGCTCAAAAAAGTACTTCAGCATCCGTCTTCCAGAATTCGGAAGCTATACATAATCTATTATTTGAACGAAATCCTTCCTCTGATGGCTCAGGGAGTAGCTTTCTGGTTCACCACCAAGTCATTCCGGGTTCAATCCCCGGTGGGACAAGAAACAATTTGTAGCTTTTTACATGAATGTCCCAGTTCAAATAGCCGTCAGTACTGAAAAGCGAACCCTACTTCCTCTATCAACTTCCTCCTAGTATCAAAACTCTATTATTGACCACTTCTACTGACCCCTCCACGTAGGTCAAGTTGTTGGTAAACCCAGCTAAGCGGTTCACCTACGTACTATATATAGCCTACCACCCAACTCCTCCTCTTATCGTTCCATGTAGATAAACTTCAATAGCACGCTACATTTCCCATTTACAAATAATTATTTAAGCATTGAACGAAGTTTAAAACATTGTCAACTTACGTGATTGGTTTCCATTCAATATTCTTTCCTATGCATATATTCTTACAAACTCACCAGATGCTCCCTTGGCGACGTCGTACTCGTCTTTGGGGTTGGCTAGCAGGAGTGAATCCTGCTTAGGGGTTGACGAAGCCAGCGGGGGTGGTGAGCGTGCGCCAGGGGGTGGTTCAGATGACAACCGCAACGCTGGAGGTGGAGGTGGTGGCTGTTGCTGGGGTGGCGGCGACGGCGGCGTCTTGCAACCTCTGGTCAGAGCCATCGCCTGGTTCTGCACGACAAGAGAAATTATTTAGCAATGTTGGCAAAGCGAAAGAAACAACAAAATAATGAAAGAAAACAGTTGAAATAAGTAAATATTTAAAATAATGTAATTCTTTAACATATCTTACTAGTTAAATGACATTTTGGTGATCAGGCGCACCATCTTGTACATATATATTTCCCATGCATATACTCAATTTAAACAATTTCCTGACCATTCGCTAACAATACTCTAGATGCTTCAAATTGTTTCTTTTCACAAGGAAAACAGTCATTAGATTAATATACTTTTCGTCTTGTCCTTTCAACTTCAATATAATTCAAACAACGATTATTAGTTCTAAACTATTGAAACGTACTTGAAGCTATTGCTTGTAACAAATTATTTTCATTGATTCATATTTATCTCGTATAAAACAAATAACTCCACCAATTGCTTCCTCGTCATATCCTTTAAAATTCCTGGAATCAAAATTTTACTTTATATTATACTGTTGCAATTAATAAAAACCCTTTTTTGTTGAACAATAATTTCCGTTAATAAATAAAGTACTCGTAGTTAAAAATCAATGTAATTCTTTTAATAAAAGCACAAAGTCAAATATTGAGGTGATTTTACAAAAACGAGTTGTAAAATAATTGACTGTGGAATGTATTAAAAGAGGAGGCGACTCATTCGAAGTGGGACAGTCATGAATTATTTCACATTTCAGTGTACTTTTTAAATCAAAATACGAAACTCCGTGATTATTTCCTGAGAAAGATAATGAAACAGTCCCTGCTTATACGGCAGACTGGAGGACGTCTATTGAAATGGATTTGTATCCGTTCGTGCTATTTCCATGAAGGAAATGCTCTGACTCAACTCTGTTACCTGCGATTCTCCGGAAAAACCCAGAGCAAGAAGGGAGTAGAGAAGAGAACGGTATGCTCAATAAGGGACAGGTATTTGAAAGCGGATTTCCCAGGTTCTCAAAAGAATAATAATACTCACGGAAATATGTGTTTCTAAAACCAACGGAGTGAGACGCGCTTCAGCACTGTTCATGGGGAGGAAAAGTGCCCTGAATTTTCCTTACGATAAAGACGCTTCATGTCAAACACATAACAATTTGGCACGTTCTTCCTTTATTGATTATTTTAATATGTGTTATTTACTTACGTATTTTTGAATTTATGATAAATATTGTTGGTATATTTATTCGGAAATGAATAATAGATTAGATCTAATGGAAGGACATATTAGAAAACTTGAAATAAAAATATTTCCGTAACAGACGTATTTTTCTGTTACAAATTCGCCGTAATTTCCTCTCCACCGTAAGTACCCAAGACATTCAACTAATTTCTGGTAATTAACAAATAATCCCCTTAGATGCTAATTAACTGGCGAGATAGCTTTTAGCTGAGAAGTAACATTTCTTGCAGTGGCAATCAATCGATTTCTTGCCGACTTCCCCATCAGGGATGGCGTCGATCGCCGACAGAAGGCAACCTTCATTTCCCGCGCATCAACCACCTACTTCCAGGGTTCTTCAGTCGCCAGTATTCAACAGACGCCCCAACTATACAAAACGGAGCAAAGTGAACTTCTCCATATCAGTGGCACACTCCGGTCGAGAAAGGTTCTAATGGAGGAAACCAAACCTAGTAACTCGTCGCTCGACGGTTTTTGCTCCGGTCAATTAACGCGTGAGGTTGCTCCCGACGCTCGTCTCGGCCGGCGATTACGCGCACGTGGTGGCGGAGGCGCCGCGCCGCGCCGGAAGCCGCCAACGATCATGTCTGTTGCTGCTGCTCCTGCTACAGCATCGGTCGAGGTATAAAGCGAGCGGAGTGTCGCGTCGCCCGGTGCGGTGTATTGGTGAAGAAACAAGACGTGTGGTGCGTTGGGGATCCACGAAACGGGAACGTAAATATCCATTAACGCTCGTTGAAGATAGACGTAAATTGCAGAATTGTTGTATTTGTAAATGGGAAATGTACCGTGCTATTCTTTCTTATCTACATGGAGTGATAGGAGTTAGGAGTTGGGTGGTAGGTCATTGTTAGCAGGTTGGTCGGTGAGCTGGGTTTACCAACAACTTGGCCCACGAGGAGGGGTTAGTAGAAGAGATTAGTAATTGTTAGAGTTATTGATATAGAGGAAGGTCCAGCTATATGAACTGGGATATTAATGTGAAAAGCTACAAATTTTCTGGAATCGTTCCTGGGATGACTTGGTGATGAGCGACAACACTACCACCTGCGCCACCACTGGGGCTTTTAAATGGCAGAAGTTCATACGAGATTGGAGGGAAGAGGTCGGGATTTTTATGTTTTGTAACTTTTATGGTTTCTGCTCCAAGTTTTATGGAATAAGAGTGTTGTTTCATTAATTTCAAAAAATGCACCGTCTACTTTTAATTGTAATATTCAATTTTATAAAAGGCATTTTATTACACACTTCATGTTCTACAGATACCATAATATAGCCGGATCGCAATATTATTAATAACACAAAACATTATATAATTAGTTCTCAGAATATACTCTTCCTATGGGTACCTAACGGAAGGTACATGTTAAAAGAAGCAATTCAAGTTACTTTCTATGACAGTCACTCTCAAAAATACTGGCTCACTCTATAAAGTCATTGATTTTGATTTTATCTGTTAAATTATGAATAGAAATGAAAACAAGGAAGAACGAAACAAAACGTATTTGAATCTGTGTCAAAACATTTCTGAATACGAAGAGTAAGAAAGATGAAACTAAGTCACAATTTATATAAAACAATTAAATATAATTGCATTTTAACGAAAGAAAGAACCTCATAAAAGTATTCGGTCACTTACAATTTTGACCTTCTTTCTTCAAGAAAGAAAGCTCTTAATGCCTTGCTTTCTAATGATTTCGCTTTTCATTTTTCTCACTCTACATATTCAGTATTCTATATGGATATTCTATATGGAAGCGTAAATAAATTAGGCTATGAGAAGGGTAGAAGTGTATAATTAGCTTCGACATGTAATAGGAGCGTGTAGGAAAACTATCGAGAGAAGCTTTGACACATTTTATCTAGTATTTTGTGTGGTTCTGAGAATTTTTTAAACTTTCCTTCTGAATTCCAGGCACCCCTTCGTCCTAACGACAGAGCGTGGGGATCTCAAGAATACTACCGAATGCTTAATCTTCCCAATTATCTTGCGAGGATGGACGGCAGCGGTGAGATTAAGACTATAACAGCTCGACGAGTGAGTCTCGGGTTTCCTTTGCCCTTCACTCTGCCGGCAAATTATCCACCGCGACTTTCACCACACAGTCACCTGTCGCGAGGGTTTAGACACGGTGACTAATGCTGTCAACCGCCTCAGTCATGGACACTCCTTCCACCAACGCTTTTGAGTAGATGCTCTTAAACGACATAAATGGGACTTTTCACAGAGAAGTCACTTACGTTGAGCATTCACGTGTTTTGTAGAGTATGGTCAATTAGGTAATTGAGGCAGACACAAGTGTGTACAAAAACATACGATTGAAATGACTTTTCCGATAATCTCTATGGAAGTGTAAAAACTAAACATTATAAATTTGAAATTATTCATCCCTTGACATTTTTCATAATGATATTTTTAATATAACTGAGTATAAGTCACATGTAAAAAAACACTTAATGACCGCGAGTACTCCGACCATTTTGTTCGGACTTACTGGGTACTGTCTCTATTCGTAGTATTATGTGCATAGTGTCAATGGCTGTCATACACTTGAACACTTCTCAGCGGAGTCACGTGACGCGGCTGCCATTTTCACTAGAATAGTATTTTCCACAGTTTTTGATGAATTATTCTTGTAAATACCCCGTAAGGAATGAAATTCGTGACCCCATTGTATTCCTATTTATATTTGCTATGTTTTAGTAGGGTTTTCTCCTGTTATTTCGGTACTTTTGCCGGGACATAAGAAAACATGAGCCCGCGAAGTTTTTCCATGTAAGATCATAGTAATTTAAAATCAAATAATTCAAATTTTGCGCTGTAGGGGTATGAAAATTCATCGCTACTGGATAGGAAATGGTTCATCCTGTCACATGGAACATTGTTAGGGAGTTCTTAAGCCTAGTCGCTCTGACGGATATAACACCTTAATACCCGAGACTAGAGTTTTCATAAAGTTTACAAAATTTTCTAAGGAAACAAATTCAAATCCGATACATTTCCTGTTTTGCAATTACAGCAGGATTGCAATTACAGCCAGAGACAGGGTAGTTGATAGTGAAACCAAATCGATCGATGTCCCGCCTGTTCTTATCAATGCGCTCTTTATGGATGAATGATTTATGTTCAAGAAATTACTATAAGCTCCAGTTTCAAACTATTTCCTTTTTTCAACAATAACTTAATATCACGTCACACAGAAGCTTTTCAGTAAACTCGCTCTCCTGCTTCTTTGACAAAAAGTATTCCGGCTATCGGAAGCCCATGGTCTCTTTCGCATTATCGTATGGCAAAGAGGGATAGTGACAAGCGCGTCGGTTCAACCGCAAGGAATCGACGCATTCCTCCGAGCTGAGCAGACGACGTCATAAAACCAAATTTGCCATTGTGGCGAAGACAATCGATCAAGACCTATTAAACAGCAGGAAGACCGCGCCGCCCCTGTCGCTGAGGTATGTCTCGGGTGCAGAGAACCGCCTGCCAACGCATTTAAGAGCTACTTAATGCGCGCAAACGATATCCATCGGATCGACAAATGAGCCACGGAAAGAAACAAAAAAAAAAAAAAAANATAGTATGTATGGTGCTCGCGTCGCCGGTACCCGTGTTTGTCGCCGCGAAGAAACACGCGTCTCCGCGAGATCGTCGCCGCCCCCGCCTCCGCCACCGTCGGAATGCGGGGACAATGCGAGGAAAACAAGGCTATCAATTACGGCGACATGGGCGGCAATAGAGAGGTTCCCGGACGGTAGAGGTTGTCTGTTAGATCACAGGTGCACCTCAAGGAGCCTGCGGGTGGTGCAGAGTGGGTGGGCACTGATGAGAATGTTCCATCATAAGCTATTCCACAGTGAAGAGATTTACTTGTGTTGTTCTTTCGACAGAATTAAATTTTTTAAGTCTAAAATTGGTATTAATGTATGTAATCATATATGTCGATTTTAACTTTTAAAATACATCTTACTGGGTAATTAAACAATATATAGAGTGAAATATTCGGATTAAATTTATTATCTCATGAGAAAAGAATTCATTTTCCAAAATGAATCACCTTCCTCATCTCTTCAATCGATGAATTTTTTGAACCGCATCCAAATACCTACGTTAGTTTTATTTGTTTTAGATATTTCTGGACAATCCGAAGAGACATTAAAATTTTTGTTCAGTTTTCGTCCTGTCCGCCATTGCCAACTACGTTTTGGGCAAACAAACTTGTGGCAGGCCATGTTTCAAACGAACGGAGTAAAGCGAGTTCGCAGTTCATTTTCCTTTTCTTCCTGAACAACTTTTGTTACAACTTACATTGTCGTTACCTGTTACTATTATTAATAACACTAACATACAAGGTCTTTTGAATATGAGCAAAGAAGATGTTATGACTGACATTACTCGGAGGAAACACCTTCGTCTCTGAGCCTCATAACATACATCTGCTTCTGTGTAGCTGTAGAGGAGGAAAATTACTTCATATAATTAACAATTTTATTTATTTCTTAAGAACTGCTCATAATCTGGAAGCAACAACTTATACTTTGAAGTAAGTTTTATTCGATTAAAAATTACTCACGAAATAAATATTTCACGAAATATATATCGTTTTTTTCCTTTTATGCATCTTATAAGTTTTCCTTCATTTGATTCCATAAACCAACAATTTTTTATTGAATATATTTATATCAACTCTACAAACAACGATTTGATACAAAAGAATATATTTTCTTTAGAGAAACATAAGAAAACAATATAATAATTTAGTAATTTATCATAAAATTATTTCAGTATATTCCAAGAGCGAGTGCGACCATCAAGTCACATAGAAGCATACACACACTCGTGACCGCACTTCAACAGCATGCGAGTGGGAGCAGGTGACGAAACTGTAGCGTTCTCTCGGTGAAGCAGCTTCGGGATCCAGAGGATCGAGACGAAGGTATGCGTGATGGAGCAATGGCAACGGAGGCCAGTAACGCTGACGTACAGGACCCTAACGCCGGAGATCCAACCTGTCATACGGACTCACAAGCTGTCTGTCCTTCCCCCACTACGGGGGCTCTCATTCCACCATCGAGTTATCTCGAGAAATCGATATGATGATATAACATGCGTCGATAATTATGTTAGACTAACAATAAGTGGATACACGCATGTTAATCCTTTTATGTGCAAGTGGCGAAAATAATCGAAATTTCCCACACATTTCGCGAATTGTCACTGGAAGAGTCAGTAGTTTCATTGAATCATTAGTGACGACCGTGCAAAGTTGATATTGTTCGGCTGCGCATTTCCAATTCCTTGTCATTTGTACTTCGTTGTCAATTGGAGAAAAAAAGAACCAGCACGATTTTTCTCAATATCCTTCACTTAGTTCTATGATTTGTTGGATAATGGTAATTTTATAACGGGACGTATAACTCTTTGTTTATTTGTGATTTACATTCATATCGTGAGCGATAAAAGTGAAGAAAATAACTGCACATTCATACTGACGTTCCGCATATTCACTGGAAGACCTGATGACATAAAACATCATGGAGTAATATTATAAATATTCCATGAATGGTCATAAAAATATACTTGTAGATGTGAATAATTGATTCGACAAATCTAGATAGTTTAGCATCACGATACCGAAGAGGAAGGCACTGAGGTCAATTTGTTATAAATATTTTACATTCTGCCTTCTGCACTGTAAGTATTGATATTATTAATGGGGAGATTAAGCTACCTCTTGGTCTGATAAGACAATCCCTATTGTCATATTAAATGGCGCGTGTGATGATTCCGATTATTAGCTAGTATTATATTTTACACTTACATAAAAATAATATAGGGGCAGATTGATATTTCAAGCTCTACAATTCTCAAAGTATATGGAAAGATAATGTTTTTTTCGTTCCCTTCAAGCATAATTTAAATAATATTTTTAAAAAATGTAAGTATAATTAGTAAAATGTATTGTCTTTGATAATAAAGTCTTGAGTATGATTAATGAATGCTAAAAGTAGAGTACTAGAACTTACCACTCCTACAATATAATATTTTTTAGATTATGAGTCAGTTTAGGCACACTATAGACGGTCTTTTAACTGATGTATCATCCCCAGGACCAAACTAAAGATTGCTCAGGAGTAAGTTTGCAGTACTAATAAAAGAGTTGTAAGAGAATTCTTCAGCAGAAACCAAGAGTTGCCTGCCCTCTTGTTCACTTTAATTACTTCTTGTATTCTATTCACTTAAATATTCTTGGTTCACCTCAGAAATCACCTATTATCGCCTTATCGACGATCACGTATAGCCACCCAAACAACTGCAGTTTAGCTTATGAAACCCACTTTTTCCTTTCCAATGAACAGTTTTGTCATGAAAAGGAATGAATAGTTAGGTGTAAGTTAATTTGATGACGCAATTCTACATTCTTTAAGCCCACTCACATCTCTTGTTCACATTGCTTAAATCATTCTCCATTACACTTGTAATATTTTTTCTTTTCCCATTTTAAAGACCTATTGTAATCGGTAGAAAAGATATTCGAGATATCTTCAGATTTTTACGGATGGCTCCAGGAGAGTTTATTTTCAAATTTTGGTGAGGTCCAATGTCGTATGTGTGTATGTTTGTTAAGATTTTTTTCTCCCGATAATTCTCAAACAAATTGATACATTGAAACCAAACTTGACAATTGTCTATGATTACATTGGGAATAGAAGCCAGTTTCTGGGAAATTTGTTCCTGACTTCATATACACATCGTGCCCCCCCTCCCTTAGGTTTCTTAAAATCAAAATTTTGTAAACATGATTCTGCGTAGAGATTGTTAAACATCATTTCCGTATTCGCACCGTTTGCGAGGTGACTAAAGTTTATTACGCGACAAAGGGTTATTACCTTCCAATTGTACGGTATCGTGTAAATAAGAAAAATTTTGTAATCGGCCGAGAAAAACAGCCGATATCTCTTCGGATCTTTTCAAATTGGCTTCAGGAGAGTCTGTTCTCAAACTTTTTCACATTTCAGTCACACAAACCGTTAATTCTTCCACAACCATGTAGTTTCATTTATCTAAACTCGTCACTGCATAGACTTGTATCCCGCACCTTATCTCCGTATCGTTAGCCCCTACAGCACGGCATCGTCTTCTCCTTCCCGTCGACGAAAACCCGCCCGCGTAGACCCTCGGTCTGATCGAGGAGGTTCCATCGGCGGCGTCACGGTAATCCGGTCGGCTTATCTGGTAGCTGGCGTTAGCAAGGCTGGCAGTTTCTCCACAGCACGGTGACGCCACAATGAGAAGAGCTAATTCCACCCCTACTTCATCCCTCAGGTATTTGGGACTCCCTGGCTTCTCTTCAAATCGAGATGGGATTGAACACACTCAAACGTGCTCACGATCCCTGCAGATGAGATGATTTATGAAAACTGTCAACAAGTTTAGATCACTAACTTATATGTCGTGGATACATTTCATTGAGAATCAGATTTCAAAGTTTTTTATCCATCGGGTACGGGTTTATTTTTCAGAAATATGCAGTTGCTTCTTGTTTTGATATATTGATGCACTGTTATTTTACAATTGTGTGTTTCTTATTCACGGCTATTTTGTATTTATCTTCGTTAACTATTCTGTCGTATAATCATGTAACACTGTGTACACCTTTTCTGTGTTTTTGTAATGTCCTTATTTCTATTTGTTATCTTTTTTCTGTTACCATTAGTAAGAAAGTGGATTTTAATCAAACCTGTACTGTATTTTGCAAGAGGTAAGCTGTGGTAAAGACACATGCCTTACGTAATAATGTATCCGATGTACTTAATTTGGTTAAACATGTTTTCTCTGCGTTGTGGCATAATCATAAAATTTCAATATAAAATGAATTTACTGTATTTCATTCAGCCAATTGAATTGGTTTCATTTCCTGGAACAACACTGATAACATTTTCTGGATAACATTTTAGATTAGTTTCGGTAATACTCTGATCGAACCAAATCCGCATAGAGAGTACTTAGCAGTAGAAATTTTAATACTGAAAAAAAGACCACAATTACATCGATTTCTCAAAAAATTATAGACAGGTTGAAAATAAATAGACAATCTGCATAGGAATTCGCGTTCAATAAATATTTCAAGAGTATTGGTTAGAAATATATTCGAGAATATTAACAGATGCAATAATTCATCATTTGTATCTGTTTGGCCGAAGTGATAATAGTGTTTGACTTACGGGGTGATAGTTTGATGATGTACGTACCAGTAAAATAGTAAAATTAAATGACCGAAAAGACTGGAAATTAATAGGATATGTTATAACTTTTGTTAAGTATTGTCGTGTCTCCACAAACGTGTTAGTATGAAGACTGACAATTTTTGCTTCCTAGCATTTTCCTTTCTTTGACACAAATATCTTCCATATTCCATATTTAAGGTACACACATTTAATAGAATGCTTCCCAAAATTCCAAAATGGTCTCTATAACATTCCGGCAGAATGTACCTCCATATTTAAAATACACTTCAGGTATATTTTATCCAAATTAAGTTTTGTGATGTTGTAAGAAGTATTTCCGAAATACAAATCATTCTTTGTTAGTCGTAATCAAATGTAAGAAGAAAATATCTAAATTCCAATTCCCATTATTCGAGATAAGCTATGCACATGTATCATCTCATATATAAGAATATATTCCTGTAAAGCGGTATCATCCTGTAAAACGGCAAATTTTATTTTCATTTTAAAGGATCGAATATAAAATTAAAATAATACTATCATAGTAGACGAAAATATTGTTAATATTGTACTTTTATATTAGTAATAAAGAATAAGCATGAGAATGGTCCAAGCATGAGAATGGTTTCATAACCCTGACGTCCATGAATCGAAGCGAGTCTCAGCTGAAATATTTTTCTCTTGGACTATTCTGATCAATGAATTCAATTATAGATAAAAGTATCGGAAGAATACTATATGTAATATAGATATAATATATTCAGGAATCGGTTATAGGTAAGTGTATCGGAAGAGGGTTCAAATGACCTAGTTGATGGCGAGTCCTAAAACATCAATAATAATAAGTCTCGGGAGAAACAAACTAAATGCTCAAGACGCAAAATTGATTTGTATAATTCTTTGGAACGTTTTAATTTAAGCGTGAATAAACTGGAGAAGGAAAAAAGACACACAATTGAACCAGGCAGTGTAGATAAAAATAAACTTTCACTCTTAAGTTCTGAGGTGTGACATCTACGAGCAACAAGCTGTATCCATAAAAATTATCCCTACGTGTTAATTGATGTGAAAAGAATCGAATTCCGTGTTTGTTGTTCGCGAGAAAGAAGTTCTTGGAAGACATCTCTCATGAACGGATTCTTCAACTCTGAATGCATCACTCTCCTAATTCTTATTCGTCTCGTGTATCACGCATGTGACATGGACCCCTGTGGTAGAGGGCTCAGTAAATAAGCGTAGCGGTCACATTCTTTCGACATCTGCTCCCCGAACTCTGGTAGATTGGCTTATACGTTTTGCTGGCTAAGATCTATGGCGTGGACTACTTGTGAAAATATGGTTTATTGCTTTTAAAAATCGACTGAGTTTCTTGAAAGATTCCGATACCCAGTAAGAGTAGTCCAAAAAGGGAGAAAGTGTGTAGTAAATTTCACCGAACAATTAATAAGTTTATTAATTATAATGAAGAAAAATGACGAATTGGATTAAAAATAAACCAATTAAAATTCATGGCTTCTGTGTGAAATATAAATTTTGTATCAATGGTTTAGTAGGAAAAATACAAGTTCGGGTTCAACTAAATGGTTTCAATTAGAAATGTAAATTTGCATATATGGTAAGGGATCTCCTAAAGTTTTCACATAATGCAAATTGGAGACCTAAAGAAAAATTTCCCGCAATTTATCTTTTAAAGCAAAAAAATATTTTGATCTTTTATTCATATATGTGTCATAGAATGACTAGGAGGTTTATAAAATATTGGATTAAAATTTATTTTTCTTTATTGTTAAATAATTGGCAATGTAATATTTGCACTAATTTTAAATGTTTCACCTATTTCAATATTAACACATAACTTAAATAAAGAATAAATGGTATATATTTATAATGTTTAGAATATAAAGAATTAATGACTCATAATTGATAATTTTAATATGTTATCTTGGTAACTTTATTTGATTTTGGACACAGAGCGTGGAAATTAAGTTTATTCCCTACTTACAAATAAGTAGAGAAGTTTTAATTTGTTTCAAATGAGCAGTATTGTCGAGTACGCTTGGTTATAAACTGTCTAGATTCTTTTTTGATTTTAAGTAATAATTTTTTCTCAATATCTAGACTTTTCGAGGTCCTTAAGAATTCGGGTACCATTATCCCAAATAGTTCACACGACACTATCCTCCGATCCCGATAATGTCGAATCATCGCCTTAGTAAGACACTAAGACTAAATATAGACTGAGACAAAAGTAAAACTCAATAATTCATAAGATAACGATCTTTATGAACATTCTTCATGAACGATCTTGGGAACATTCGGGAAAAGCTATATGAGATTCTTTTACATTTCCGCTCAGTAATATGACACGCCTCTTAGCTTATCGTGTCTAGACTCGTCACATACCTGCAACGTGAAGTCTACTCATGATCGTGTCTCAGTTCACACAACATAGTGGGTGGGTACGTATTCACTTGCAATTCGAATTTACCCCATGCACTGCGTGTGCAGGATATTTGTCCGAAGGAGTTTGCATACAAAAGGAGTACGTTGAGCGAACCAGACAAGGAGTGCGAGAGAAGAGGAAGAAATGGGACAACACGATGAACGAACAACATGAAGTCGAAAAGACTCACTGTATAATACTTGGTCACATCTAAACTCTATCCGCAAATGTCATTTTGATGTAACACTAAGAAAAAAATAATTAAATTGTTCACTAAGGATAATTAAACAGATGAAAATTCACCCTTCTTTTTTCAATCTTCCAATTTGTATTAAAATAGAAGCTTTCTGAGCTTTTGACAACTTCTTGAGTAAATATCTCATTTACTATCAACATTTATCCACATACCTTATCTTAGAAAAGTTGCAGCATTTGGTGTATCTATACACTTGGGTTGCAGCGTTCACTTCCAAAACAGTCGATTCATTTTGTTTTCGTTTTCGTTAAGTGAACAAAAATCACTTTCCTAGTGTTTTGAGTTAAATCAAAATCCATAATTTATTTGTATTAACCATCTAATATTTTGTGTGTTGCTTCACTTTTTGAATAATTTTGGACCACTAATATTCATGAATACCAACACACTGTGACAGGTTCTATCGTAGCGACCACTGGAGAAAAGCCGCCGTCTACATTCGCGAGGGAACATCGTCACAAACGAAATACCATTAGGTTTTGTTTGTTGCCGCAGTCGGGACCCTGTTATACATAGCTGCTTCTAATGGACGTCTTGAACATCTGACGCCACCGGTGCTGGCGTCGCGTGGCATCTCATGGCCCTTCGAGGTCTCAAGAGACGATGCACAAAAAGCGAACGCCGGCATACAGCAAGCAAGGGGCAGGGAAGTTTCGGAGAAAAGAACGAAATATTAGAACTTTAAAAATTTCATTATTATTGGGTTGTAATATTCACACATTTTTAAAAATTTATTTGAATTTTTTAATAACAACCTAGCTGGGTTTTTTTAATTAACCATATTAATGAACATTCATGGAATACATCACATGTACAACTATAAGATATTCTCCATAAGGCGGAGACTAAATTATTGCAGATGAAGAAATACAATTTGAAAGTACAGATTCGGACAATTTTCTTGTAAAATAACGTCAAATAACGTTTAGACTAGAAAATATAAGGATTTACATACAAATATGTTGGGAAAAAAATAAAGTACCTAGGAAGAATTAATAGCGATTTCGGCAGACTGACCTGAAAAATTGTATTAAATGAAAAAAATTACTTTGTTCTGTGAAAAATAATTCTTATATTTTCACCATATCGGTAATTGTTTCTGAATAATTGTTATTTACAATTATATGAGTTCTTGAGGAGAATGTTTTTAAAAGGGTTGCATTATCAAATTCCGAAATAATTATGTCTTCGTATATAAATATCACGTTTGCCACAAATTTGCTATAAATATCTACAAAGTACGCAGGAGCAATTCCAGATTTTACCAATCTAACCGAATCATAAAGAAACTTATTGAAAAAGTTCAGCACGGTGAAATTGGAATCTGGTAGTCAATATCTGGCAACCAATTCTATGTATTCAACAGGTGACCACTGTAGTCATACTAGAGATAATCTTTCATATAAGTTGTTTCAATTCAGATATTAAAATAATTCTTATTCTGTTAAAATCATCAAGAGACATGATGATGGAATACTTTAATTGTAACCCCATAATTTAAATTTGTAAACTGATATAAATGGTTACGTGATTGACTAGCGCCTGGTATGTACGTACATAATATCATCATTCGTTATAGTAATTTAGGTTCAATTTTAAGTAAATTTTTTTTAAAAAATTCTTCATTAATATAGGTCATATTGTCTATGTTAATTGATATAGACCACTAAATTGTTTCATAAGGCCAAGAGGTATCGTAAGTTCCATTTTGTGTATTTTATTTATCCCTACCCAAAACTCTTTCTACATAATAATAATAATAATAAATTTATTGTCAAAAAACAGTACAAACTGCGTATGACCACGCGGAGGACAATAAACTAATTTACCCTCCGGAAGCAAGCAAGGGACCATCCCATCAATTCCGATCAAGGGCCCTATGGCAGAGGCGGATTTAAAAATTTCAGCATAAGTTCCTAGATAAGATAAAAAGTTAGCTGCGAGTTATAATACATATATAATGTCAATATGTTTGTAATTTAACGCAAATATGTTTGTAAATTTACATGTACAAGTTATTATCGAACTATTGATTATTCTGAGTATAGTGTTTAAAAATCATAAGAATTGAAAAAACCCACTAAATTCACGATTTATTATTACAATAAACACTCCCCTAGACAAAACCTACAGAACTTGTATGATAAATCCGCCTCTACCAGAAGGAAAAACGGAGAAAAACCCGGGCCAGGATGGGGCTACAGAATTAATGTACACAACCGTGCCAAAGTTAATACATAAAACTAAATTAATATGAGCCATACGACAACACAATCATGCAAGAAAATAGTTTTTGAAATTGTTATAAGTTATTTAAAAAGTGCTACAGTAATGGCGTGATAAAGTACAAGACGGATATAACTTTTATTAAAATCAATAAATTCTTTTACAGTGTAGAAGCACTGGTGCAGGAGTTAGTTTTTAATCGCGGATTTGAAGAGATTCAATTTCATAATGTCTTTTATATTCTTAGGCAGGGAATTATATAGAACGATTCCCGAATGATGCGGTCCTTTTAGGCAAAAAGTGGTTGACACTCTATGCCGATGAATATAATTACTATTGCGAGTATTGTGTTCGTGAACGAGACTGTTTCGTATAAAGCAAGGGTGGCACTTCAGTAATTCGGTCTTAACAAACAAGACCGTTTCATAAATATAAATGCAGGGAAGTGTTAAGATATTTAATTCCTTGAATAAAGGTTTACAAGAGTTTCGGGGGTGAGATTTACAAATTATCCGAACTATCCTCTTCTGAATTCTGAAAGTTTGAATACTCTGACCGGAATTACCCCAGAAGGTAATGCCGTAACGTAAATGGGAGTAAACGTTTGCAAAATATACGCAACGGGAAATACGTGGACTAACTGCGTTAACTAAGATTCGGAATGCGTAACACAATTTGCTTAATTGGGAATTAAGATTGTCAATGTGACAATTCCATTTGAGGTTGTCTTGAATATGGAGACCTAAGAATTTTGTATTTGTAACAGTTTTTAATTGTGTTCCGTTTAAAGAAAGAGAAACCTGGGGTAAAGATTTTGTGATACTATTGTGAAATGACATAGACACTGTTTTGTCAGTGTTTACAATGAGACGATTTGCATGGAACCAAGTCGAAAGGTTAGACAAAACTTTTTGAGCATTGGCGTGTTTACATAGTAAATTAGTGTCATCAGCAAAAAGAACCATTTTGAAATATGATGTGGATGGCATGTCGTTCACATACAATTAAAAGAGTAGAGGGCCGAGAATTGATCCTTGGGGTACTCCATAAGTAAGTGGCTTTGTTTCTGAAGGACAACGCTGAAGTATTTTATTTTTAGTGCAGGATATTTCGACCTGTTGATATCTATCTTTTAAATAAGAAGTTAGCCATTGATGTGGAAGTCCACGAATGCCTAAAGAATGCAATTTGGTAAGGAGAATTCCGTGATCGATGACATCGAATGCTTTGGATAAGTCAAGAAAAACACCCTGAGGATTTTCTCCACTGTCTAGAGATGTGGTAACATCGTTTAAGAAGGAAAATATGGCGCTTGTAGTAGAAAAGGGTTTCCTAAAACCGTGTTGATCGTCAGAGAGAATGTTATTTTTTTATGGAAAATCTAGAAGACGCTTATAGAATAATTTTTCTAGGTTTTTTGAGAAAGTGGGTAGTAGAGATATTGGTCGGTAATTTCCAATAGTAAGTTTGTTTCCTTTCTTGTGTAAAGGTTTCACTTTAGCTCTCTTAAATATATTGGGAAACACNGAACTATTAAAAATATTTACGAGTGGATTTAATATAGCATGGAACGAAAATTTAACAATAAACTCAGGTATATCATCTACGCCTGTTGAAAATTTGTTTTTTAATGAGCTGATGATTATCATGACTTCACTGGCGTTAGTTTCGGAAGTGAACATAGAATTGGGTACGTGGGTGGATATAATTGGTGGTCATTGATTTGGATATATTGAGTTCGTGATTTTACCAACTTCTGAGAAGTGAGAATTAAACAAATTTGCAATGTCCTGAGGATTTGTTACGATTTTGCCATCGTTTAGTAAAGAAACATTTTCTTCGCGATTTTCAGAAGTTGACGTGTAATTGTTAACAATATTCCACATGGCTTTCATCCGGTTGTTCGATTTTAGTATATGCCTGTCGTTTTTCATTACTTTAGCTGCATAGACTACTTTTCGAAGAATAGTCTTATATTCTTCGAAATGGAATTCGGGTGGTTGGTTATAGCGTTATGAAAGATAATATAAACGGCGTTTGTTTTTTGAAGAAATCCTTATCCCTTTGGTGATCCATCTATTGTATTTCTTTGTGTTAATTAACTTGCGTTTTATGGGAAAACTAGAGTTGTAATGTTTTAGGAATATTGAGATAAATACATTTCTTATTTCATTTTAATATATAATTCTACATATTAATATTATATATAATACATATTAATATTGTATATAATACGTATTAATATTATTTATAATACGTATTAATATTATATATAATACGTATTAATATTATATATAATACGTATTAATATTATATATAATACGTATTAATATTATATATAATACGTATTAATATTATATATAATACATATTAATTTTATATATGAACTCCGACGATATCTGCGTATATAATTTTGTGCATAAATAATATAGGTTGTAATTTTTATTTCTTTATAATATGAATGTTCATAATATTATATATTTTTTCATAAACATCCATGAAATATTCAAATTTTAACACACTAGCTGAATCTGAGACAGTTAAGAAATAATTCATAGACAGCTAAAGAATGAAAATTATTAACTTTAAATGTATCAAATTGTTCTCTTCTATAAAAATGATTTACCCATGGTCAGTGGTGTATCTATGGGAAGGGAGTGGATATTGAGTCAATAGCTCCCCTCCCCATTGGATCTGAATTCTCAACAGATAAAGAGTAAAATAAAACTGATGAAAAGCGTACTTTGTTAAAATATTACTAGATTTTTCCCCACTAAATTTACATGTTGGAAGCAAACGTAATACAAATTTGAATAAAAATTTCTAGTCAGATACATTGCAAAGTTAGATGTTTTGTTATTATTCGGTTCGACAGGAGGAATGCAATAAGAGGACTATCAATATGCGATACTAGAAAGAAGATTAGATACTATTGCATTATCTTAACACAAAATGATTTACTTTATAATAAATTTGAGTAAAAGTTTGCTCAGTGAAATGAATTACCTTTGAGCATGACTTCATTAAGTAATAATAATAATAATAACAATACGTTATATTTTATTGAGGCAGCTGTCGGTGGTGAGAAAGGAACTTCGATAGAATTAGAACTAAGAGTGATAAAAAGCTTCAATAAACAGTTTCAGAGCAAATGTAATTATAGAATGACAAGAAGAATATATGAAGAATCGTTATTTTGCCCTCCCTTATCTGAAGTAGAAATAAATTTGAACTACGGAACCAAATTATTCTGATATGCCGCTTGGTAAATAATTGTAAATAGTCCTTTTTTCGTAAAGAAGAAAAAGTATAACTTATAAGGGTAATAATAATTTACAAGCATTCTTCAAGGAAAAAAGATGATAATTGCCGTAATGCAGATGTAGCCTATTATAGTAATGTTGAATTCGAGAATGACAAAAGTGTTAAATTACACGCATTAGTCTATAGAAAAATACTCAGAGCCACTCAAGCGGAAGTTATATCAAAGCACTGTGTTTGATACGGGAACTCGTACCGACGCGCTGGAATCTGCGGTCCTAATGAAGAGGCGTGAGCAGCCTCGGTGTTCGTCAAGAAACACCAGCGAATCGCAAAGCGCAGAAACACGGGATCTCGTCGGAGGCGGGGGTGACGGAGATGGTGGGGAAATAGTAGCAGTGCTTTGCCGGAAGGCCATTACCGCCCGCGCACTGCCCCTTCCTCCGTACCCGGGTAGCAGCAAATAAAAGAGTCGACGGAGACGCGTCTCCGATCGTGTGACAGAGGGCGGAATATTAATCAATTAAGGAATGTCAGAGAATGCGTTGGTCGTTGGTCCTCATCGGGTGGGCGTTGCTTTGGTGGAGAGTCGCGAAGGGGCCAGGGATGCGCACCTGTGCAATCAATCACTCCGACACGAGGAGACACACACTCTGACCAAGAGACGTAGCGGTAGGGATAGCAGAGTCACTTGAAACCAGGAAGACGACGTGTTGGGATCTTTATTCAACTTCAACGAAAGCATTGCACATTGAAAAGCACAGGATGTATTTGTGATAGCTTGGGTATTATGGTTGTTAGAAATTATCCTCAATCTTTTATAAATATATCAAGAAGTGATCCTCATAATCTTTTATAAATGCGTCGGATTACAGAGAAAGAAAATTAGTTTAATTTTGGTAAATTTCTCCAAATGGGTTTGGTTTCAATTAAGAAGGCTATCAGTCCTTAACTCGTCCTAATCTGCAGAAGAACCGTATTCAATGATTTTTATGTGATGTTGAAATATTAGAAGATATAAATATTATTGGATTACACTATGTCTTAGTTTTTATTGCAAGTAATAATTTTCATAGTGAAGTTTAAGGATAGATGCTAAGCGTTTGAATACTAAATGGAAGTATATATCAAGCTCTTATTAAAAATATTTCTTTAATTTGGAATATTATTGTAAGAACACGATATTATTTGGATGTATATAAAAAATAATACATGAAACCAAAATAATAAACTAATATTTCTTATCGTCTCTTCGTTTTATCTCCGTAAAATAATTGTAATTGATATGCATTTCAAATAAGGCAATCAAAACATTAAATTGATAAGATGAATAATATCTAAGATAAAAAAATTAAATACGACAAATATGTTACATACAAATTGTTTTTAATAACACTTTAAAGATATCTGTAAAAGATTCACAAAGCAAAAAACCTTTCAAATTGTACAATGAGATAATTGGTGAGACAGAAGACGAGAAAAAGGTATAACATAAAAAGATGAGAAAATATTTATTCTCATTCATGTCAGTGTCTGAGAGGTGTAAAGAATAAAAAGTAGGGGCAATTAAATAATTATAATATAATTAAATAATTAAAATATATTCCTATTTATGATATTATTAGGAAGTTATTGCGTGGGATGACGGACCACTTACCCTCCTCTTTTTAATAATCATCCTTATAAATACTCGGTATACCTTCCTGTGTCGTAGAGTTGATTCGCATCTCACATTTCAAGGTGAAGCACAAAGTGGTATCTGAAATCACTCAAGAGGATGACTGATGTGCCGTGATCACTTCGTTAGATTATGATCTATGACTTGTTTACCCAGAGAACTGAAAGTCCAGTAAGGTTTTGAACTTTTCGTGGAAGAACAGCATGTTGAAGATGTACAAATACAATTAATTTGGATAACTGCTAGTCATCTCTTTGTTTACCACCTTATACTTCTTTAGTCGTAATGAACACATGTTGAATTTAACAAGAAATACGTGAGGCATTTATTCCAAGTGAAGATCCCATTAAAACTAAGGGAGCTTCGACACATTTTTGTTTTTAAGAAGTGAAATGAGGGATGTAAAACACCCGGATAGATACAGCTTTGGAAATATTCCCAGGGAATATTTCATAAATTATATCCAAGGCAAGACGACAAGTAAGATCACAATATTCCGTAATACCAACCCTTTCAAAAAACACAACTATTATATTATAAAAATTATTAAGATAAATAATAATAATAAGCTTCTTCATTTAGAAGTAAAGTAGAGGCAAATGACTTCTCTTACACTTAACCTCTTTGTGAATACATTTTCATGGTAAAATAAATATGTATGACATTATCTATGAGATAAAAAAAATTAAAAAGGGGGAAGATATCACAAGGGAAAGAATAACTCATTCATCCATCCATTCATACGGTGGTCCTTATGTTAATGCAACTCCGAGAGCAAAGAGGATCGCAATGTATTGGAGAACGAGTATTTCGTTTTAAATAGACTTGTAAAAATAACAGAAACCCTCGTAACTCAAAATGAGAACTACAGATTTTGAAAACGGAGAAGACTAATTACACTATAGAAGATCAACGTTACAAACAAATCAGAGTAATATATAAAATGTAAGTTATGCCAAATGACAAAAACTTATTCAGAAAAAAAGCATTCGATCCTAACCCGCAACATAGACACAATGAACGCATTTCAAAATTCTTCAAACAACAGAATGTATACGGGAGATATAAATTCCTTATTGTATTTTCCTTACTTTATTTAACGATAGCTTTAAATTAATGATTTCGGGTACAAAATAGGAATAGCAATCTATAACGCTCAATGAAACGTCCATAAATAAAATAATTTTCATCAATACCTATTTTTTGGTTCCTAAAAGAGATCTGGGTAAATACCTGGGTATACTCACAATATATATTTTCCCACCCACTGGGTATATACCTGGTCTACTCATTTCACTTAAACTTTTCACACTTCAATAACGTATTCTCTGAACCAATGACTCATTTCACTAAGTTTGATACCCGAAAATTATTTCCATATTTCGTGTGTTTCGTTAATATACTGTATTACGTACATCTGTTGACATCTTGTTGACTGAAAAACAAGTATAGTACGTAAGAAAATCGTCAGTGAATAATATCTATATGAAGCGGAGATTTTGTTAATACTCCTATTTTTATTGATGTTACTAGTAGTTATCAAGAGAATAATGTATTTATTTATACAGAAAATGCAAATTCTTTTTTAATAAATAGTTCAGAGGAGTATGGAAAGATAACATTAACAAGATTTTAGGTAACAAAATATTTTTCAATGGAAGAAGAAATCATTTTATGACATAATAATGGAACAAGTCACTCTAGGCAATGAAATAGATGTCTGTAACTATGCCAAATAACATATTTACAAAGCAACACACAAGCGTCGCATCTAGCAGATCGGTTAGCCAATGCATTGTAATGCGATGATTATTGTGATATTAGGTACGAGGAAAGATTGAGTTAGCAACGTCAGCAGACACCACTCACCAAGTTCCCGAACATGCGACTAACATCACGTTGCCTAAGAATGGAAAGGTCTGTCGAATATTTTCGTCTGGACGAGACTGCTGGGCGCCCGGCCTTGCATTCACAATTCAAGGAAAAATCGCGGGATGGTCGTCAATTAGTCTAGTGTTGACATCTAAAAGGGAAAATCAAACGAGTCCAATTTTTCTCTTACATCTATCAAACGGCAAGAGTCTTGTTTCGCAATAGTTCTAAAATGTTGAGGAACTTATGATTGAAACGTATGTGTTATTATAAGTGTTAGCTTTCTATTATTTGATGTACATTATCGTGTAGTTTCCTGCAAGTTTGGAGAATGTTGATAATATAACGATGCAATATCGTCAAGTATTGGAAATTCCAAGTAATTACCAATACCACCCTTATTTCCTTGAAGAATATTAATATTCCCCAATTTAGACTATATTTCCTTGAAAAGACATATTTTATAAGAGACACTAGAATTAATTCGTAATAGGATGTACCTTATGCAAGGAAGATATTTTTACCGTCACTATAACCGATATTTTATCTTACTTAAAACAAGATTCTGTTATGGAATATTTGATTTTGAACCAAATTTTTAAATAAATACTTCTTAAATATCATGTAACTCTAGGTATACTCGATTACCATATCTTTTTCTTTCTAAAAATAATTACACTCTAAAAATAATATACAGAAGTGAGAAACAATGAGTAACGAAATAAAAATATTGTATTCATAAAATAGTTTTATGAACCAATGTGTTATATACAAAATCAGAAATGAACACAATTATTTAAGCTAAATGATGTTGTAAAGGTGTTAGGTGACTAATGCTACCTCAAGAAAAAAATCATAATCTTACCCAACTTCGAGAACCAATACTGCACATACATTTTATTAATTACTTCGTGTATTGTCTCTGTATTTATTATTTTGCCAGTGGAGGGCCATGTTATTATGCTTCAAAAATCAACCTTTGAAATTTAATTTATACTTACCAGAAAATTACATGTGCAAGTTACCCCTGCTCTAGTGACGTAAATCTTTTGAACGATTCCGCACAGATCAATTTATGTGATGTGATATTGATATTATGGACATTGTTTGGTAAAATTCTAATAGGGTTGGTACGGTATTCTTTAAATATGACTAATAGCCCCTATTTCAGGGAATAAAATTAAGAAGCAAGCATCAATATCGCCTCATTCCCTACATGAGAGTTTCTCATTAATTTTTCGCTCGTCATTTTTATCAATGAATGTTCTACGGACCTAAATTAAAAACAAAATTTAATAAAAGTGAATCCTGGGAGAGAGCAATATGGAAATAATAAAAAACTGAGCAGAGAATTTTTGAACTATCAACGATGTTGTATAACACACAACACAAATAGATTTAATTTTCGGTGTCTTATGTTCAAATTTAGAGGACCATGTTTGTCGACCATGAGGACGACCTTGTAACTCTCCGGCCTACACTATCGCTTGCTTCCGTTACCATGCATACACCTGTCGGCCATCAATGAGTGCCAAGCGAAAATTCACTTCCCGCTCTGCCATAACTAGTTTAGAGACACGCGCTTGGGCGAGTAGAACTGAGGCGATGGTGGCGGCGCGCTGCGGCGGAGGCGACCAGCGCGTGTGGCAGTGCAGCGACGATTTATCTTCATCTACGAAGCAGCGAGCTCGTGCGCGCTGGACCCGACGGCGGCGGCGGTAGCCACTACTTCCACCACCTTCTTCGTCTTCCTCCAGATTGGGCAATGATCTCAGCGGCCGGCTCACATTCTCATGCCTTTGACATCAATTGACCCAGATTTACTGGGGGCGGCGCGGCGCAGATATTCCGGGATTAACGCGTCTGCAGACGACGACAGTGTTCTAGTAGCATGAGCGGGCGGCGGTGAAGGCGACGGCGACGACGACCACGACGACCACGCCTTGCAGTGCCGACTCATGTGAGTCACGCGCGTTCGCTCCTCTGCACGGTCCTAGCGTCGCCGCCACCAGCGCCAGCATTCCGCGCTCATTGTCGCCTCTGTGGCGTCACCACCTCCCTCACCCGCGACAGTTGTTATCAAGCGTCGCATTTCGTACCCAGTTAAACACTTTGACAGCTCATAAAAATTAAGACATTTAATTTGCTTTCATGATTTAGTTTGTGACCTAATTTCCATATGGCCAGGTTCATACCATGAGCTATCTAATCACAATATTCAGGTGAAGGAATTGGGAAGAGAGATGGGTCATCGGCAAATATGAAGTACCGAACCGTTATTGGAAGAAGGTGAAGTAAACGCCAGATTAAAATATTCGACCGAGTGGGGATTAAAACCGCAGTCTACATCTAATCAATGTTAGAAGAAATGTTGCACTACGCCATCCCTCTTGATGGGTACTCTACTTATTATAGATAGAAATATTGACTCCACAACAATAACCAACTCTCTTTGCAACCTTCCCCAATCTCTTTAACCCTTTGAAGGTCGGGTGGAGGGTCACAACACCCGACGTATCTTATTATTACTGTCTCTGGAACACAAGTTAATCTTGTAAGCTGAAACTTTCTGTACATTACTAACAACCTATTACTGATTTTTTGCGTCTGTTTTCGCTGGAATTACGATGTCTACGCGCTGATAAGCCAACTTTGATCGTGTTGGAGTTTCTTATTTGTGACATGAATTTTAAGTTTAGGGGTAAATATTAATGACACATAATATAATTTCATTCATTTTTTACACGCTAATCAAATTAAAAATAAGACAAAAGCAAGTAAATGTAATTAATCGTGTGATTAATAAATTTAATTGTTTGAAACTCTGCCACGAAAATCCTATCTATTACATAATTCCGATTAGTATTACGTTTTTATTACTGATAAATGTAACATACATCGAGGTGAAATGATAAAATATTTATCCCAGATGAGAGTAATATGCAAATAGTTTTAATTATGTCGGGGGTGACAGTATACTCCACCCAACCGTAAGTATACCCGACCACTGAAGGGTTAATAGCTTATTAAAATAAATAAAGACTTCCGACCTTAGAATGGACGAATACTATATATTTTGCGATACGAAGTTCACAAAATATATAGTATTCGCTCATACTAAGGTCGTAAGTCTTTAATTAATTATTTATTTATTTATTGCATAATGAACGTTAATTGTAGTAGTAAATAGCTTATGTATCCATGGTATCCATCCCCTGTGCAGACTGCATGTCTACATCATTACTTAAAATCAACTTTCCATTTCGAAGAAAAGCATTATCAACAACACAGAAAGCTAAAACATCAAGCTTTCGTCGTCAACTGGCAAAAAATGTCGGCGCACTCGTGCATTTCGGCAGGAAGAGAGAGACTCGTCCGGGTGACCGTGATTCGCCGTTGGTATGGAGTGCAGCTGCGGAGGAGGCGTAGAGAACGGCGCCATACGGCAATGGTGGCGGTGAGGGCGGTGGTTTGCGCGACGAAAGCAATGACGCTCCGTGAGAACGCACACCGCGGGTGGACGAAGGGATGGGTGGAAGGCAATGGATTGCAGGGAGGAGGATGTCGCGAGGAGGGGTGAGTGAATAAGATGAAGAGAGAACTAGGAATGGCGAGGAGAAGCAGAAGGAGCATGGCTTCAGCTGCACATGGAGTGCCTGCCGAACCGCGCGCGCGACTTCTGTTCCGATCCGAGGGCCGCTCCCGCGTCTCTTTTCGCACGCAAAACCAAGTGCACACATGGCCCGAGCTCCTGTGGCGGCGCTCCGGCTACTGTTTCACATGCCCCTCATTCCACGTAGGTTTTTCGGAGCCGCATTTTTTGTCCACCGCATTAAACGGGTCTCTCTCCTTGGTCCCCTAATTTTATTCGTGCTGCGCCGCTCGATTTCTTTGTTCCTTTGAAAAAATCTACGATCTTGAGGTTATTCACGTCATCGCGTTTTGCTTCAGTTCTTTGTATCTGAATTCGTTAACAAAGTGCTGCAGCACATGTGATCTCTTTGGAATCACAATATCACAGAGAAATTGACGTATCAAAGAATATCAATATTGTGTGTTTAAAATGATTTACATTTCGTATACAATTAATGAGAAAATTATGAACCAAAACTTCGACCAAAGGACCCCGTAAATATTTGTCATAATATAAAATTTCTTACAATGTTCTTTTTCAACAAAATATGTTACAGAAACGATACATTTAATTAATCAAAACGTACTAAATATGAAGTGAAAATTGTTCCTTCGTCAAAACGGCATTAATATTAAATATCGATCAAGTATGACCAGGTTCCAAGGGTTGAAAAGTTTTCCTGATTGTACTTTTTCAACATGTTTACTAATTATTTATGTATTATTTATTTGTTCCCAAGATTACAGCTTTTATGTACAACGAGTACATGTGTTCTGTCTTTGTTGTTAGTATTTTATTGATCATAATTATAATTTTCATAATTATTCGTGTAATGAGAAAATGGTATCGATTTGCTCTTCACACCCCTTGAGTAACAGAAGTCAAGTATATACAATTGTTTTGTGGTGTCCCTAGTTTTTTTACCTAGTTAAAACATGAATCGAGATGGCAGTGATTTTTCTCTTCAATAAATTGAATTCATTGAAGAGGACATTCAAGTAGAGTCGTGAAGTAATATACAACTTCATGTTATGTTACTTCATGGTAGAGTGTTGGCATTTTCATACAAAATTTATCGACAAAATTACGATGATACATTCATTGGCATTTCTAGTTCTTAGGTCTTTTTTCGTATATGATCTACGCAGGAAAACAACAAAAACCCACATTTTTTCACAAGTTCTACTATTGCAACAAAAGAATTATTGACGTCACAACTCAATTTTTTGTTTTGTTTCGAGACCCATCATTCGTTTGCACATAGATACAAAAGAGCAAGAAAATAAAATGAAAATTCTGCAATCAAAGCATTTTACGTTTATTGTATAGTGGTACCTGTAATCTTTATGTATTTTCGAGTATGAAAATATTGTACGTATGAGATGGTTTTTTACTTAAATTACAACTGAGCAAAAAAATCTGGAGTGTGTCCCACTCAGCTTTCCAATTACAAATCATACCAAAAACGCATGGAACTAAACACGCTACAAATTTATGCAAAAAATACAAATAATAATAATAATAATAATATACTAAAATATTAAACAAGGTGATATATTTCTTAGATCAATCGGATGCAAAATATATATCATCAAAATACATGGTATCCTAAAAACCAAAGTATCGTATTCAAGGAAAGATTGCGTGAACTATCTTCCAAATTGAACTCTTTAGAATTACCTTATTTGTAGATTAAAATAAGGCACCTCCAACAATTCTTAATATACATAAATACATACATACACATATACTACACTGGACATCATCGCCAAAATATGAAAATAGACTGTCCTGGAGCCAATTCGCAAAGATCCGAAGAGATCTCAAATTTCTTTTTCAACCGATCACAATATTTCCCTTACACGTTCTGAGTAATTGGAAAGTAATAACATCGTTCTTGTTTGCTTTTATATTTTTGTACTTTTTGTTAGTAATTGTTGTCAGATAAACAAAAGAAGTGACATTTTTCATTCTATATGGAAAGGTTTGCTTATAACTTAAACTTCCAATTTGATTTCCATAAGTTCGAAGTTCGGGTACAGATAGAAATTATTAAACACCATCAAATGCTACATTTAGATGAATAATCTAAAGATACATTGAGTATCCGTTCAGACGTAGTAAATAATAATAATAAATGATGTATCATAAAAAACAGTACAAACTGCGTATGATCATGTGGAGGACAATAAACTAATTTACTCTCCGGAAGCAAGCTACGGACCATCCCATCAATTTCATTCCGATTTCATTGCGAAATCTTTATCATGGTTTTCGAATGGTATAAGTTGTTCCTCTAACTTCTGCAATAATCCTCCAAATACGACACATTATTCATTATTGACTTCGTGATTTCTATTCACATGTAACGGCCCAATACCGCTGAGTGCGCTGACTATATGTATAGAACATATAGAAGAAAACGTTGGTGTTTCGATAATTAACTTTTCCCAAAGTGAAGACTCGTCTATTGAGACAGGAGGTTCGTATTCATGCCTCCTGAGCTCAGAATGACGTGCAGGGACAGCCACGCGACGGCAGCGGGCGGCGACGACGCTGTCTGCGGCGTGGCAGTAATGCGCTAATGACAGGGGTCGCAGTGCGCAGCTCGCGAGGGCAAACTGCTCGCCCGCCACCCGCCGCGCCACCTCCGTCACCCGCCACCATCCGCTATGTCACTCAAATCCCATCCTCTTTTCACGCGTTGCCATGCTGACAGTGGCAGTATCAGGTGGTTGAGGGGTGCGGTTTTGTATATCATTTGCATTTCATTCCCCCCCCCCTTCATCGCTGACAACTCCTTCGTTATGTAATAGAGTTCCCTTAAGTATTTCGTTCAAATTTTAATTATTTTATTTTCGTATAAATGGATTGTTCTTTTCAAACAACATTATGTAGATATCATAAAACTTAACCTTTGTTTTGTCCGAGCAAATAAAATACCATATCTCATCCACATCAGGATTATTATTTTGACATGAATTGTTATTTAAAATATGAAAAAAAAAGTAAATCAAATTGTAAATAAATATGTGATGCTTAATTCAAAAAGTTGTCAGTGTAATTCTGGCTATGAAAGAAAGCTATTCCGTCCGAAACTGGTTTTGAAATCGTATATGAACATCGTATTTAAACATTGTGTGAACGAACTTATGTCTTTCTAAATTAAGGGTTCTTTCAAGAGATGCTTCCAGAGAAACGTATTCTTCGGTGTGTAATTGTGAGAAATATGCGTTGACTCACCAAACTCCTCATTGAAACGGACTTCTTGGATTTTTAACTGTACGTTCCCATTGCCTCTTCAAACGCAAACCAAACTAATGAATTACTGTTGTAGAGTGAAAAATAAACAAACAAGCAACAAAAAATTTCCCCACTAGTAAGCAAGAACAAAAACCTTCTGAGTTAACTCGGAAGTTACCTTATATACTGAACAGATTATGAAGCCATTCATTTAGTTTCGGGTTCCTTGTTTGCTGGATTTATTGACGTATAAAATACACAAACATTTGTAAACTTATGGTCTCTTAATAATTCAAGTCTATAAAAAGATACCTGAAATGATTCCATACTTGACTTTCCAGAAACACAAGAAAATAGAGTAGTTAGAATCACTACCAACTTCTGTAATAAAACGACACATAAATTTCCAGGCAGAAATAAATATGTAATTGGTCAAACATAATTTTTTACGAGACACTTTTTAGAGTTGGCCAGGTCATGTCATGTTCTCCCACTTTACCACACGGTTCTGGTGCTGAAATAGGGAAGGAGAATAGGTAGGTTACTGGAATATGTAAAGCACTAACGAAACTAGTTTGAAATAGGCGAGTAGGTGATAGTTGGGCGAGGTGCGAATCAAAAATTGATTGTCCTAAGTTATTTTGAGAATGAATGAAATTTATGGAAATTTAGAGAAAAGTGGAATATTAATTTATATATTATATGACCTCCTGTCTACCATAGTCTCCAACAATATGTAAAATTGTGAAAACTCATAAAATATTTTGAAATGAAGAGAAATGGAGATATCGCCGTGACTCTTTGATGCCGTATTTCCTAAACTACGTGGGTGGCTACAAGACGTCTAAGACATGCAAAGCGCATTTCTCAGTGTCTAGTGACGCCTGAGTCCTCGACAGCGAGTCAACAGGCGGCAGCTCCATCGCGATATTAAAACCACGGGAGGACTGCATGGCTCTGGTGACTAAGGGTGACGGAGGGGGTCTCAACGGGCGGCATCGGCTTCTGGAAGACTCACAGCATCTCCAGACATTTGTGTTGTTCATGATACTGCCTGCAAACTGGAGATTGTTTGCACTCAATTCGTTTTCCTTGTCTGGAGATTTGTTTTCCTTTTAGGACAGATCAGCGCTGCGACTCGCCTCGAGTATTTCGTCAGCGGGTTCGTACAAGAGGACGAATTTTGAATAGTGATGTCTCGTTTGAACCACGAAACCAATGAAGCTCTTGAAATGGATTTCGGGGGTCAGTTTTCGTTTGTATCTTATTACATTGTTTTTTAAAGGAACATTATTGTGAGAGCATCTGTATTAAAATATTTCGAGTGCACGCGAAAGCTCAGTTCTTTTTCTAGAGAAGTTTAATTTCATAACAGGAAAATATATTTTGCTGAATCCGACAGAAACATTCGCAAGAACAGATAGAGTAGGAAAATGTTTAAAGGATTAAAACGTATCAAAGTACTAATAAACTTTTGTAACTATCAACGTTTAGTAAAATATTGGACAAATAAACCTACCTACATATCTGCAACAGAAGTCACGTGCTGTATTTTTTATAGCTTGTTCCACAATGAAGTTTTTAACTTCTATTTTATACTTTTTGATGTTGTTTGTTAATTCATTTGTCAAATGAACACAAACTCGTCTGTCCTACCATTTGACATTCAGTATTTCCAGTGCCCATCTCCGTCAGATTCTCGTTTCTGATCGAGCTGAAATTTTGCAAATGAATTCTTTGTGTTATGCATTTAAGAAAGATGAAAACTCTTAATATTGTAAAATTTGGAATAGTTTAGCTTTTACAAGAGCGTTAATTAAATTACGCCGCTACCGCCACCACCATGTGTAGCCTCAGGAGATTAATTGATAAGAAACAAAATTTTACCTGAAAATATGGTCTGATAAAGATACGAAACCACTAAAAAAGTAACCGAGATGTAGTCTTCAGTTTCATGCGAAGCAACCCGTTATACTTCACTGTACAATACATATCATCCTTATATTCAGTAATTCAGTAAATTCTTACGAATACGGCAAGCATTAATACAAAATACGATATACTCACACCTTACTCAATAATCATCTAAAGTTGTACAAACAACGCATATATGTAAAGTTCCAGCTCGATCGCAATCGCCAAAAAATCAACTACAAATTTTGAAACGGAAGGACAACGTATATAACAAACGTTAAATAACAGCTTTTAAAAACTGGTTATCATCTCCCAATGGGCAGTACATTCATTAGTATCAGAAATCTATTATTATTCTTACTTTGTGATATTTGATATCATTTACACCAAGTGACATTTCTAAGTCAAATGTGATTGAAAAACTACAGAAAAATAATGTTTATTATATTTTAAACTGGAATATTTTGCATTCCTAGCTTGGCCTATCTTTCATTACGTAATATGAACGATAGACATGCGTAAGTGATATGCACAATGCATTTTCTCTAGTGGTCATTTTTTTTCTTTATTCGCAAGTTTAAAGTCCTAGTGCATATTGCTATAAAATTAAGCATTAATCTTACATTATTATGTGACGGATCATTTTTCTCGTATGAGATTGATGATTAAAACTCAATTTGAATCACACTTCTACGACTTCCCGTTCTCTAGATCAGTGATTCTCAACCTTTTCATTCCTGGGACCACTAAGTGTCTTACCAAATCAATGAAGGACCACACATACTAAATGAATGAAGACCTAAATAGGCCTAGGTCTACTACATAACCAACTAATTAAATAAGGTGAATATTATAGTTACGTTGGCCTATTTACACATTTATGAAAGTAGTAAAAGTAAAATAAGTAAAATGAAATAACATATGGAATATAAAATACTATTGTCGCACTTCCTCGAAAATATAATTTTATTGGGCATTTTTTCGTCATATTTTCTGCTTTTGAAGTTTTAGGTTTTCTTTTTCAATTTTTACGTTACTTTTTGCTTTTTACTTCATTTTCTGGACCTTCTCTTATTTGCAAGAAATTAGATGAACTAAAATTATTTAATTGCTTTTAATCCAACGAAATAAATAGATATTTATTCAGTGGGTCGACGATATACATGGTTTCTTACCTATACCGTACATATTGTTGTCGCAGCAAATAATTGTCCTATTTCCAATGTGCCTCTAGTAGTAAAAAAAGACCGACCAAAAATGTGCAAGTTGAAAGGTAAACGTTTGATCTGTTATTTTCCTTGATACAGATTTAGTTATGTACCGATTTTCTGAGAGGAAAGTTTAGTTCATTGTTCATAGTTTCATTCGGCCATGCCTAAAACAAAACCATCTAAATCCTGTCATTTAAGACAAATTATCTGAGTATGGAGATGTTTTCTCTACGGACGGTGAAGTGTTATTTTGTAAGATGTGCGAAACAAAGGTATCAGCCGAAAGAAAATTCTCTGTTCGGCAACATGTGGGTCGCGATAATCATGTACGGGCAGTGGAACTCGCAAGTAAGAAGATATCCACACAACTTTTACAGCGACAATGTGTGTCCATGAAGGAGAATAAATCGTCAGATTTTTACAGAGACTTTTATGAAGCTTTAGTTCCTGTAAACATCCCATTTTGGACATTGAACAATGCTAAATTGAAGGGTTTTCTGGAACTACATTTCAGACGTCCTATCCCAGACAAATCAACTCTTTGGAAGAACTACCTGTCACAATGTTACGACAACACCATTAACAAGATACGGGAAAGAAGATTTTCGTGTCCATTGACGAAACGAGTGATGTAGAAAACCGTTACGTGGCTAACATGATCATTGGTATATTGGAGATCGACGGACCAGGTGAAGTGTTTCTGCTTACAAGTGAGGTATTAGAAATTGTTAATCAATCCACAATTTGTAGATTCTTTGAAAAAACGTATGTTTTTGTTGTGGCCTGAGGGTACCAGAAATGATGACGTCTTGCTTTTTGTGTCTGACTCAGCGCCATACATTGTGAAAGTAGGATAGTCAATACAAGTTTTTTATCCAAAAATGGTGCATATTACTTGCTTAGCACACGCTATGCATAGGGTGGCAGAGGAAGTTAGAACACATTTTTCTCAAGTAGATTACCTAGTGTCAAAGATGAAGAAAATTTTTGTCAAGGCTCCCTCTCGTAAACTCCTCTTCAAATCCATGACTACCAGTATTCCACTCCCACCAGAACCTCTCATCACCCGATGGGGCACCTGGATAGATTCAGCAATATATTATTGCGATCATTTCCAGATGGTGAAACGTGTTATCGACAGACTGAATCCAGACTATGCTACCGCAATTGATACGACTGAAACACTATTTTCAAACAGTGAAATTGAAGGACTACTAGCCTTCATAAAGGCAAATTTCTTAACAAAATTGCATCTGATTTGAAAAGTGTAGGAGGAGAAGTTGGAAGAATGTGGAAAATGTTCTTGATAAACACTCTTGATACAAAACTTTGTGTCGCATTTCTCAAGTGCTAACCGATGAAACACTTGATACTTCCTGCGTTGAAGAAGATCTCGCTGCCACTGATAGTGCATATTTCAGGTATGCTCCAGTTCTATCAGGGGATATTAAAGGAGTTTCTCACAGTACAAAAATGTGCTTTCCGACAACAGGCGTTCCCTAACTTTCGAGAACCTGCACATGCTGCTGGTTATCTACTGCAATAATTCTGAATGAGGCAGATTTCTTAATACGTTCATCTTCCTAGAACATAAAAATTTGCGAGTTTAAATTAACATTAATTTTTATTTTCATTTCTAACGCAACAGAAGCAAGTATTGTGCTATACTTTCATACACTGAAATAAAGAGAGAGAAAATTAAGTCATTTTTTAGATCATTTTATTGATTTTTTTTTACATTTTTAGGTCATCAAAATCCGGGCCCTGCTGATGACTTTGAGAGGTACCTAACAACAATTTCTTACCTTCACATTCTTAAAATGAAAGAAATTTCTCTGCTCGAACGTAAATAAACGTAAAATTTCAAAAACTCTACAATATAAGATACAAAAATAAATTGACGAAGCGTTTAACCTTGACATTAAACGGAGATTTATTCTAACTGATTTTGCATGTGAATAAATTTAAAAAATACATCTGTATCATTTAATCACTTACAGGCTTTGAAGATGTGTGACGGGAATCGGTAATTTTGCAAAAATAAATTCTATAGAGTCAATAATAGAACCAAATGTAATAAAACTATGTTTTATAATAAATATAACAATAAATTATATATTATTATAAATTATTTTATCCGAATAACACCTAGGAACTATAATCAAGAATTAACAATGTCTGGAGTGCATATCATTTTCTGAGTAATATAGTCTTATCTGAGTTACGAGTCATTGTAGAAGTGTGATTCAAAATTTGTTTTATTCGTCTATTGTAGATGACAAAAATGAGCCACCACTTAGTTTCGTGAAATTAGTGATTACTTTTTTTAACATCTTCAATTGGGGCTTACCTAAAAGGAAATGAAAGTGCAATGAATTATTCTTTTCTTCTCCCTCCTCACGGGAGATAACTCGGAAGGGTGGACATAATCCTTCTACCTGACATGTGGGGTTTCGTCGCTTCATGATTTTTGGGTGACCCCAATAACACGAGTAATATTGTCCTGAGCAAATAAATCAAATATTCACTCATTCTTAACGCAGAGAAAAAAAAGAAGATACAAACTTGGAATTTTGACAGGACGTTTACTTTTAATTCTATAGACTCACTAAGAAAGAATTTTATGAAATTCTGATTTTAAGGAGTAAATTTAGGTGAAAATCCATTTTTTGCTACTTTTACTTTATTTTATGAATTAACTGAGATGCCATTTGGGTTTTGTATTAATTGTCAGTATACATACCTTTAAAGGTTTTTTTAATGTTTCTTATTTTAATGGGCGCAAAGGGGAAGAAATGTTTTCAGGTTCTCGGTAACAGTATATATTTTATTATCACCATTCATCACGAAGTATTTGAGATATTTGTTGAGATCACTGTTGTTTTTGTGGTATTTTTGTTTACCATATAATTAGATTGTTGAATTTACTGCTATTTTAATATTTTGTTAATTTAACTTCAACTAATAATGGATGAAAATGTTTCAATAGTGTAGGAACACATTCCTACATATACAGAGAACTACATACCTAAATACGTATGATGAAACTCCCCCACACGAAAGTTACATGATATCCATGTTGTAAACTGATTTCCAAGATGATATCACTCTTCGTACAAGAGAGTCTCAACATACGACGCCAAAGAATCCTAACATTATAAATAATGGAAGACTCCTTGATACACACGCGTGCCGCGTGCAGCCAAGACGCCCTTCGTTTATCTCTCAATAAACGAACCTCGACATAGTGTTACGCCCCTACCGTAGCAACGAACTTTGATTACTTGAGATTACGCTGAGAACCGTGGTCGAAGTAACATCGTCGCCCGATAGCCTAAAACAGAACCCCCGCTGATTACGCTAAAACCCCTTGAACAGAGCACATCGATATCCGATTACCTCTACAAGAAGCCCAGCTCCGCGAAATAACTCTAAGTTATTATTACGCTGACGATTTTCCTGGAGGTCACGTCGGGGTCACCAGCTTATTTATTTTGTCGGGGAAGATTTTTTATTGCTTCGCAAGCCTCTGCATGTAGGCTTGCTTCGCAGTAAGATTTCCTCCTCTCCAAAATACATACTCAAAGGTTCAATTAGAACAAGGTTTATTCTATAAACGAGTCGTCATAAAGTAAACAAGGAATAGCACGAGACGACGAACGACAGGCGTTGTAACTTTCGTGTGGGGGAGTTTCATCATACGTATTTAGGTATGTAGTTCTCTGTATATGTAGGAATGTGTTCCTACAATAGTAATTTGCATTTAACAGTAAATTATGTCATTTATCGTAAAATTTAATATTAAATCTTGCCATATATTTGTTCCGAAAACAATTTCCGAATGAGACCAAATAATTTAGGATTGTAGCCAGCTTTCATATTAAAGAGAAATTTCTTTCGGGTAATGAAACCGTTGAGCAAGTATGAGACGAAAGAAATAATGTATCAAATGGTAGCAAATGATGCGTCACCTTCTACACAGTGAGTAATTGCTATGAATAAAAAATTGTCATTCCCATGTAGATACGGGATTTGCATCAGAATAATTCCACTGATGTTGATTTGAATGACCAAGATACACGAAAGGATGCAGGTGCAGATGAAGATGCTCCGAATTTTGAAGTCAAGTGGGAATTACATTGTCTCTTCCTTTTTGCCAAACGCGATAAAAGTCAAAAGAGATAGTAATGCAGTTATTCAATGTCTAGTAAAAAATATCATCTTCTACGAGAGAAGCAAGAATAAAAAAGATTCTTGTTACAAAACAAAAGGAGTGCTAACTGCATTGGTACATACTTCAGAAACAATATTAATATTCCAAATGAGTGGGTAAGAACGAAGTCATACGAATCTATAGCCTTGTAGAAAGAAACGATTTACTTGATGGACCATTGTAGTATTGGAGTGATATATACATAAAAAATGAGCACTTTTCCTAATCCGATTCTCCATCTTGACGATTGGAAACGAAATATCTTTATGATTTGTTCTCTCATTTTGGAGTTCAACAGGTATAGTAATTATGCGTTGTTTTCAATTGATTTTCTGTAGAAAATTTCTGTCAACGTGAAGTAGTACGTCGGAACTGTTTGGTTAGGAAACGAGATGGAGGAAAAAATGGAATAATGCATAAAAATGTCATATTTGATATCATGTTTATGTGAATGGCATTCCTACACTTTTATAACTCCCGAGGTAAATTTCTCGGTGGCATTAGAATGCAATTATTTACAAATGGAAGTAATATATTGGATGACTTCATAAAATCCACATGTAAATATTATGTAGCTAATCAAGAGCGATGAATGAGGTCGCATCTCCTCCCATGGCGATGATTAAATGCATTGTATGATTAAACCGAATACAACACTTATTGACTTGATCATATAATACATATTATTTCGTTTCCGTGGCTTCCTGTGTCTCAACAATGAAAATATGGTCGATGCGTTACACTATTTTGTCAATTTGTGGAATACTAAGTAATTCAGTTTTACAAATTGAAATCGTTCCCGAATTCCATCCTGTTTTACTTTCCTGCAATAAGGATGACACTCACCCAGCAATGCGGTAACTGTAAGTTCTTCTCGCGCCTCTCAATGTGTGTAAATGCTAACTCAAGAACTGCAATCTGGCCACATTATCGCTCACCTAAGATTTGCACGACTTTACTCTTTAAATATTGTTACTTACTCTCTGATAAGCCTCTGTACACTACCTTATCCAGTGAATTGTGTGTCCATCACAGGGAGTCCATTTTTCAGCAGAGAGATTAACAGTAAAGATTGTTTAAAACCAAAGCAACGCGCTACCATTTATTTAGTGAACTAATAATTCCTTTACTGAAACAATCTAATTCATGAATAAACAAGTAAATTTATTTTTTATATGCTGAATCATTGGAAACTTGAATTTTATTCATTTTTTCTGTACTCCCGTATAGCTTTAATATGCGTCAACAACGTCAACGTCAGCAGACATAAATCTTCAGAGTGAGTATTAGATTGAAGTAATAAGAAATGCGTACTTCTAATCTGTAGTTACTAAATTAGTTTCTTGTCCTCCATGTGGCGATATGAAGTTGTTAACTGTTTTGCTTTTTTGGAAAATTATATTTATTTATTCTTTACTTAAATGTTTCAGTTTTCATGGTTTAATATTTCCTAGCGGAATGTCGAGATTCATAAACTAGTTTCGAAAAGCTGGGAAACGATTTTTATATTAAAATTGAAATAAAATATTTTTATTTAACATAGTAGAAATAAATCAGTTTTTAAGTGCTCAATATATGAGTTCAAGTTTTGAAAGTGAAAATACCTTTCAATGTTCTTGAGCATTTTGTTTGTATAAATAAATATTTTGCAACTTCATTTCAAAATTAACTCATAATACTTGTAACTTTCTTTTAATTGTTTTTTAAATTCTTTAATTTAATTGTATAGTATTTAATTATTTTTTAAATTCTTTAATTTAATTGTGTAGTATTTAATTGTTTTTTATTTCTTTAATATAATTGTATATTTATCTGTTTTTCTATTTATTTTACAATAACTCACATCGTATTTGTGAGTCATTTCAGAATAATACGATTTTTTTGACAAATTGCTAACAAAGAAAGAAATCGTTATTCTGTTATAAGTTTCATAATGCGTGGATCCTCTTTATTCTACAACATTCATAATGTCAACATTCTTAGCTGTCTAAGGTACAGCTAAAAATATTTATTTTATCCATCCATATACAACATTTATTTTATCCATTTGATTTGTTTTCTTTAAAAATGGATCCTTGCTTTATTCGAAATATGTATTTTATTCTTCGTTTCATTCCACATTTAGACTTCAGGATGGTAATACAATCATTACTCGTCATGTTTCAGCCGCATATTTCTACTTTCATCAACTGGCCAAGTATTATGTTAATGGTGATATGTGGGAATGATAGAACACATCAATGAAGTTAACAAGCGTCGCGTGGAGAAATCCGGGATCCGAATCCAGCGCTTCTGATTTTGGGTCGCGTGCGGCGGCAAATATTTTGAAGAAAGAATTCTCATAGATAGTATACCAACTGATTTCTTTTTATTCCAATGATTTTTGAGTATAAATATTTATTTTTCTTAAAATTCTTGGAAAGTTTTCATCCAAATGTGTTCTATTATCTTACCCTTCAAATTTTTCTATTATCTTACCCTTCACAATGTTAATATCCCAAACATCATGAGATGTTCTTCTGTAACTATTCATTTTCCACCATTGCTAATGGGCCCTAGATCGCTTGGGAAGCAAGAGGTCGCTGCTTGGCGCGTCGGCGCCTTCTCCGCACGCGGATGTTGCGTCTTGTCAGCGTGCGTTGCTTCCGGTGGGCGGCTAGAGCTGATAGAAAAGCTTCTGCGCGCGAACGACGACCTCCCTCTTCGCCCCTCGAGTGCTTGCCAGCATAACTCTTGTCTCGTTGCAGCAACTGCAGAGCCGAGACCTCAATCGAGAAAGAACCGGCAGCTGTGTCCACAAATATAGAGCACGTAATTTCTCATAACAGCTACATTTCCTACGAACAATTTCTCATACCCCGTTTGCCGCCAGTTGTCATTCGGTGCTCGCCTCTTATTGGTGGAGAAGGCAGACACGGCTCTATCATGTGACCAACTACAGCTGATTGAAATCACTATGAGAAATTGAGAGAGGTATTTACGGGAAATATGAAAAATTCCGTATTATTATTTCCTCTCCTGACGATTCTCACTTGATTACGGTCTGTATTGCGGAGCTGCTGCGTTCTCAATGAACCAGAGTGAGTAGCATGATCATAAATGACATTTGAATTCGCGCAGACATTCAATGAAAAGAAGGGTTTGACTGGCCATGAGGTGAGCTGCCCTAATTTTCATTGAATGACCACGTTCTTTTACTTTTCCAGAAGGTGAAAAATAGATAAGTGATAGCTGTGCATACTACATTAAAATGGCGCCTCAGTGATTTTAATACTGTTTACTTAATAATACAGTGCACTGTTGGACAGTACAGATGTAGTTCGCCAAGTCTTGGGCATATAATACGTGCGAACAATCGCGGCAAACAGCGCCTGGGGTGGTGGATGGGAGAGGGGGAAAGTCCGACGTCTATTGGTTGCCAGAACCGATTATTCTCAGTCAAAGGCAATTTCTTCAAGTAAAAAATAATGTAAGCTGCTGTGTAAGTAGACATTTTGTACTAAACACATTAACTGGAAAACGTGAACTTTCACTAATTTTAAAAAAAATGTGTTCTATTAGAGATCTTTTCCACTACCTACACAGAAAATTTTTCATAGGGATGAAAATTGCACGCTAATCGACTTCTCCATATAAGAAATGTGATTGTAATTGACTCATCAGTTTTGTAAGAATCGGTCAATGGACAGTTGGACGGACGAACGTTTATCTTAAAACCGTGTTTTTTTGTATCAGGAACATTGCAAACGGACATTTCCACCAAAATCCCGCGATTGAAAATTTTCATGATTTAAAAACTTTCCATATATACTTCGTATGCGAGAAAGCAAAAAGGAAATTTCCAAAAACATTTATATTGAAACTTTTTAAAGCCAGCTATATACAATAATCCAGGAAAATAAACTTCATGTCTGCATCACGTTTCAAAAGTAATTTGTTGATTTCCATGCATTGAAAAATATTTGCTTCTGTAAAAAAATGAAAATTCACCAATTATTTAATTTTAACTTGTTTTGAGATAAATTCTTTCAATATATGAGAGTATGTCGTCTTCCAAAACCGTCACCTTGAGGCAAAGTAGTCTGGTCGAGTGGACATTTGTTGGAAGAGGTGCCTCATGGATCTACAGAGGTGTTTTGTCGCGCACCGCATAGAATTGATGCTCTAAATACGTTCAGAGATGACATGATTAGAGGGCTCAGATGAAGCGATGAGGATTAGAAATTGTTAATGTACTCTGGAGACGGAGACTTGATAACTTTCGCTAAACTCTTTTATTGAGAGGATGACGAAAATGAGAAACCATGGAATTTATGTAAAGCGTACTTTCTATGAAATGCAAGGACTAACTGTGAATGATCAATGTTGGAAAAGAAACACACAAGAAAATTAACAAATTTTCAAGAAAATTGAGTTAAATACAAGATTAAAAATGCAACGATGAACAGTCGTTCCACTAAAATCAATATTTGTAGTTTATAATGCTTCGTTGTCATTCATTGCGTATCATTAGAGTAATTCAATTAAGTCATTAATAATATTAGTTTCTGTCATCGCAGTTCAAGTCACTCAGTACCTTAAAGAAATCTACCTCCCTTGTCACAAGGAGACTGAAATTTTGTGTACATTATAATATTGGATTGATTTACTTACTGTACATATCTACGTATGAGCAAACATTAAGTTCAATTTAGTTAAAGACAATTATAAATCAATTGGGTTAACAAATACAAAAATAAATAGCAAATATATAAGACAATTGGTTTTATTGAATAAACTGATACCTTTAAATAAATAAATTATAATAACTAATTAATTGTACTATTATCGTGTGGTGATGAAATTATGGATTTCGGTACAGCTAATCCTTCATTAAACTCCACTGATTACCAATGAAAATGTATTACGTACATCACAGTCCATGAATTTGGTGGCATTGCCATATCTAGACTCTCAATAACATTTATTGATAAATTTTACTTATCATAGCTTAAAGACATAAGTTATGCTTTTTCCCATTTCATAACGTTATCACCCAATCCTTGTTCCGTAGTGGTTACAGAAAGGATGCCTATTAGGCTCATTATTTACCAACATATCTGGAATATTCATAATATGAAGGTTGTGTTTTCCTAGGCATTACAGATCACCTTTCACAGGTTACCCTGGATCGGTTTTAGTAAACCTGTGTTGTATTTTTTATAGATAACTTAATTATTAAGATGTATTTTGAATCAATATCAAGTTTAAGAATTAATCAGCGCTATCACAGAATTACAAATTAAATAATACAGATGAGTACCCGATCATTTAGCAGCTGATATTACTACGGAAAAAAACATACAGCTCATTTTGAACTTCGCGGAGTACAAATATACATAGTTTCAGTAGATAGTGAAATAAAACAACAACGGCGTACCTTAAAAAACTGCTTGTCCATCTTTTTTTTTACTATTCTCCCATTTTCCTTATTTTTATGAATTTTTTTGTTAAGATTGATTACATAAATTAGAATGTATGAAGCAGCATTTAACAAAATAACGAACTCAGGCTTCTGTCAGAAAATATTACCAATCATTTTGTCAAAGAGAATTTATGTAAAATTTAAACTAATGTACGCTAAAGCCTTAATTCAAATAACAGAAAATCGCTAGTCAAACAACAGGTGTGAAATTTTGTCGCACATCACAACGAAATATTCAACGATGATTGCATCATTACACCTCGTCAAGTCAATCTGCCAGCCATGAGAGAAACATCATTTCCCAAATTATGGCAATTAAGTCTCTCCAAAAAGACCACCTCATAATAACGAGAGAAACTTTCTGGCTTAATAAAGTAGACGTTTCGGAAGAGCGCACAGAGTATGCGATTGAGTTCATGATGTAATGGAGTGCGATTTGATTTTCTATTGGCAACAATCTCTCCGATTCATTTAGTCACGTAAATCCATTTGGGAGACTGAAACGACGTAACACATGGACCCCATATCGTTGGAAAATGTCTCATAAAGCGATTAAGCGAGTTCCATTGTTCGCAGTTGAAACATATCTTCGAATCACTCAAATTCTTATCACAAACAGACGAATTCTCGCATTATTGATTTAAAATTCAACTAGCCGAATTCCTTTCTTAATGGTTCAGGGACGTGACAGTTTTCGCATTCCATGGAAGGAAATAATTTACTTTTTCTGTCATAAAGTAGATGCATGTATCATACGCATTTCTATTCATTGATTGTCTCCAGTTATTTTGGTGAATGGAAATTGCATACGTTATAACTTTGTCTTTTTTCAACCCATATTGAATTTGTTATTTTGTAGGAGTGTGTTTTCATGATTGAGATAATCCCAGTAACGTTTAAAAATATTGTAACGTGTATATTATGTTGTCAATGGGGAGTTTATGTATTGAAGCAATGAAACAGTATCAACTCTTAAAACGTAATGATCTCAGTTTTGGTGAAAAAAACCCAACAAAAATAAAATAACTTCTCAAAGCAATATCTTCTCATTAAAATATTTCCCATGATTAAGTCCACTGAAGAGAAAGAACAATTTCGTTCAATCTTCCCTGAGATCTGCTTCACTCAGAGAACCATTCTCTCAACTGAAATACCACTTGTAACGCCACTCAATCCCGTGCATATATCTGCGCTTAAGTTAGTAACCCGTCCTTAACACGCGAACCTCGCCGTCGACTAAGCGCGAGGGACAGCAAGTGCGCTGAGCCGACAGCGGGGGTGGGGCGGGACATTAGGGTGCGGGGACGGCGGGAAGAAGGGACGCACGGGGCGGCGCGCGAGTCTCATTAACACTAAATTGGGGAAATCAGACGTGAAGAGGGCGAGCGCTCGGGTCGCGGGCGCTGCTATGACGAGAGACGGGTGGCGATATTCCAGTTGTGTTGAAACGGTAGCGGCACGCCATCGGTTTTACATTGGGTGTCCTGAGATCATATATTGTCGAAGGAATACACTCATACGCCGCATGGCGCGTCGGTAGTGTTGGTTGCATTAAACAAAATTTGACAGGTGACAAATATAAATAAAACACTTATCCCAATAACTAGGAGTTCTTATAACGTTACGTAAGTAGTAATAGATGGCGCACTTTGTGCCAAAGGTGATAGGTTGAATCGTCGTTTTTTTTGTAAATTTCTGGAGTGATATGTGATTTTCTTCCTTTCGCTATACTCATTTCCCTGTTTTACCGGGCTTCGAGATCAGAAGGAATGAATGATTACGAATGATAATGGTGAATCTATGATTTAGTTGAATTGTGAAACTATTCTCATATATCCATGCTTTACGTAGAAATCGAACCTTCCTGCATGAGATCCTGTCCCTTCCGCTTTACACTTTGTAACAGCTTACTACCGTGCTGATCGTGTGCTAGATCACAGGTGAGTAATGGTTTTGCATTGTCTGACATCGTGCACAACAAACCGCTTAAGGTTTCCCAAAAGTTTTCCTTGAGTAACATATGACTTACTATGCAAAACAATAAACACTACGACACAACAAAATAATATATGCGTGGACAAATTGTTTTATTATGAGTACATGCTCAACAGGATATGACTGATGTCAAAATGTTACACATAGTAGTAAAGTACGGTAAGGGCAGTACGAATGGGAGGTATAAGAGACCTACACAATAATCATACACAAAAATCTAGAACTCATAATCTTTGGGTTTCGTATTGCCTGAGAAAAGTTTCTGTATTGGTCATCAGTTCATAAAATTCATTTTCCGTTGAATAGTATGAGTAATGCATTATTTCAATTATTTTGAGTGAAGTTTAAATTTACGTTTTACACAAATTCATATTTTATTTCAATTTAATATTTTAATTAAATACATCATTTTCTTGACTAAATAATACTCGTCTAAATGCTTTAAAAAAATAATTACTTAAAAATTAAAATCTCGATTTTCATTGTAAATTCAGAGACGTCCAAACGAATCGTGATAGTCTTTCCATTTTTGTTTAGAGTACACTTTATATACATTTTAATATCATCAATCATTTAAAAATCCATAGAACAAGTTGTTGCTCGCCGCTTATGGCTGCCTTTCCACCACGATTCTAAGTGAAAGCAATAGATGTTAAGAGGGTTGCATTTTCACGGGGCTGACAAGAATGGATGACGAGAATCCCAGGACTGCTAGCGACAATGGTGGTGAAATCAGCTATAACGTTGACTAACAAGTATTAACTTGTCGAAACAAAAACACATTTTTCATGTTATTTTATAAAAGAACTGGATTTAAGAACTTTGTGTATGTATGTATGTATTCTCGAATAGGCCAACTAAGGACCACGGTAAAGAGTGTTAGGATCAGTTCTGTGTGAGTTTATTTACTAGACACATCGTGAATTTTGGGGGGAACAGCGTCTAGATAGAATCTAGATAGTTGTATCCAAGTATTACAGCTGCAGTTGTTAGCCGCAGAGGGTGAACTTTTCAAACGTCACAGCTATTTGAACTGAGACAGAACTGAAAAGCTACAATTTAACAACTTTAAGTCAGTTTTTTACTTTTTTTTTCATGAACAAAACGGGTTTGGTTAAGAAAATAGTTGTATGAATCAAAAATATCGGAATGAGTTGATCATAAAATACAAGAACAATTAGGTTGTATCTTATCTCAAAGGTAGTTACGATTCCTTCCTAAATCGAAAAAGAAAGATTCTCTCACACGTAATTTTCTCACACCAGATTTCTTTAAGAAGTCGTGAACAAATGTGACATTCAGCTTTCTCACAATCCTCAGTTGTAGTTCATATGAGGAAAAGAATGTGTTTGATGATCTTGTGTGAATTATTCCTCGACTATTAAAAGTCGGTTCGTTGCCAGAGGTAGGTAAATTTAAGCTGAAATTTAACTTCGTTAACCGTTACTACGTTACTCCAAAAGTAAACTTCGTTAATCGTTAAACCGTTAGCTCGTGATGTAAAGTTTAACGGAAGTTAATGTTAACTGTTAAAAGTTAATTGAATATTTCAAATGGTAAATCAGTCAAAGATTCAAGGTTTCTATAGAATCGTGGTGGATAGGTATAATTATATTAGGTCGGCTTGGCTCTGCAAAAAAGATAAATAATAATATTTATAGTGTTTCTTGTTTATTGTATTTGTAGTAACAGGAGAATATATTCCCCTTGCAAGGTGCATTATTTTCGTCATGAACATTAACACATTATTGAGAGGGGTAAAGTTTACCTGACCGTATTGAGGAGTCTAGACATTCATCGGGGAAAGAGCGTATAATGTTAGAGCATTCACCGACATTTCACGGGAAGGATGCGCATTTCGGATGGCCTTCAACAATAACATCGTCCTTTCCGACGACACGTGATGAGACGAAATTCTGACAACACGCACCGCGTCATCCACGGTGGGAAATGCTTTAAAATGTTAACGGAAGGTACGAGTAACGGAAGTTAATAAAACCGTTAATGGTTTTGTAAATTAACGTAAAAGCTAAAATGCTAAACAAAATATTAACTTCGTTATTTAACGATTAACGGATTAACATTATTTTGACTGTTCGTTACTAACTGATGTTCGTTAGTAACCATTCATTCTTTTACCATTAATTCCAAAATGAATGTAGAGACAAAGTGTCAGCATATGGGATAGGAATGCATAGCACAGGCTTTATTTATAAAGTGAGGGCGAGATATAAAATATAAATTCTCCCACATTCAAAGACACAATATCCTTATACAAATACTGCGAAAGATAGAAAAACTTTAATTCCTAAGTCCAAGAAATTCAGAACTGATTAAAAATATAAAAATAGACTGTAAAAGAAATAACTGACAATAGAAGGATCTCAACCCATGATTGACTGAAGACGAATGTTAGAGCATGACCACACACAAAATCCACTTCGTACGTTCTAGCCTCTCTCTCCCCGTCCTCTTTCTTCTTCTCTTGAACTCGGCTATTGTCTCTCGTCCAGTGACATTCCGAAGAGTATCCCAACCACAATGGAACCAAATGCGCGGCTTAGGTACTCCGAAAAACGGCTACGCAATGCGCTCCTCATTCGGCCTGGCTGCGATACTAAACCAAACGGGATGCGACGCTCCTTACTGGCTTGTATCTCACGATGGGAAATTGCAGGACGATGCATCGGAGAGTATACAAGTGACAACGTGCCCTAGCGCTTATTCATTCGACAAAGGAAGAATCTTTTATTTAATTCTGCCTTAACAGAGTCGCAAGTATGTCCATAATCTACTAGTTAGATAACTATTATTTCTGAAAGAAACCTCCACAAATGTAACAAATATATCGTGACTTGTAATAACTAATATTCTGAATTCATAAATGTTCGCAGAAATGTATCCATAGTATAGTACCACCTGTTTAGTTGACGAATGAAGTCCGATTAGTCAAAAGTTATATTAACCATATATTTTCAATCCTTTTACTAATTCGTTCTTTACTATGTCATCGAAGTACTGAAAATGTTTCTTTCGAAATATATTTCATGTAAAACAAATTCTCGTAAAACATGGCTTGAAAACATCACGTATGGCAACACAAATTTTAAAAAATTATAGAGGACATTAGAGAAATTTTGATTTAATAATGTATATAATTCAGATTCTATGGATCGAAATGAAAATGCAATTGTCATGAATATACTTTCTCCTTCGACTGAAAATCTATTTCATTTTGATTTATTCATTAGCATTCTGAAAGCTATAAAAGTTCATTAGTATAAACAGAGAATAACTGATCCTTCACCACGAGCAATTAATACGAAAAGACTTTTAAAAATTATGGGCGATTTCGCTCATTACCTCTACAGATCAATTGTCTAAAATCTAAGGAACCTCAATGACACACTGAAAGAAAACCTTCATTTAGAACTTGCACTTTCCAGCTCTCTCCTTCCAACCGACCATCAACATAAGAAGTCGCTGAATATCCCAAGCCAGTGCAACCAATCAAACAGCTCAAGAAACCCCGCCCCATTGGAGAGTCCTGTGAACGGCGAAACAGTTAAGTCAGTCGACAATTATCGAGACCAGCCTCCGATGCCGTGCGTCAAACGGTCGAAGCGCGTGATGAGGGAGAGTGGGTGTGAAACCAACGTCGCCATTTCCAGAGCTCCTTCCGTCGAACGCGCGCGCGAATCGCCAAATTTTCTTGGTCGTCGCGGCGGACGCGAAGGAACGAAGACGACGCTACCGCCGCCATCGACGACCGGCGACGTCCTCGTCGAAGGGGAGGGTCGTCGCGGCCGACCGCTTTTTCCCCACCTTACACCCTTTTCTTACACCGCGCCAAAGCGCGGTCCAGCCAAACGTTTGGGAAGATTCCCGACGCGACGCACAGCGAGCAGCACCTCCGTCGCAGCAATGTCCTCGATCGCTGCCACCAACGAAAAGGAACGCACTGAAATAAAACAATAGTTTTGAGCGGGAATCCGTTCGCGAAAACAAGGAGTTGCAGCTACGCTGGACTTGCAGAAGCTTCCAAGAAGCGGTGCGAGTTTTTCCGAGAAAATCCGGTCCATTGAGGATGGCCGGTTCATTCTTGTACAGACTGACATCTGCCCGAGGAATGGCTGAACATGGACTTTGAGGATCTGAAGGAATGGCGAATGTGACTGTTCCACGAACCGGTGTCTTTTCGTTGGCGTTCCCACCCATTCACTCCTCAGTCATTCTCATTCACTAGAGTTTCACTTCAGAAATTACTAATTAGGCTGTCCAAACAATTGTCGCAAAGACATCTCTCAACTTTTCTATATTTCTAAATATTTTTGTAGAAGCGTAACCCTCATCCAACAATATTAGGAATATACCACTAAATGCTCCTCCACACTAAATCTCAAACACTCTATCGTTTTCTCAAGGGAAAAAGCATACATTTCAACGAGTGAACATAAGAAATTAGTTTTTTGTATGTCAAACTGATTATAAATTACATCACATCCCTTTCTTAGCCAGGAAACGACTAAAAGAACCTACTCCCTTATTTTGGCTGTTTGGAAACTCGCAAAAACAACTGATAGTGATATGACTACACACTGCTTCCAAAACATATGGACTCTTCAGTGCAAAAGAAGTACAGAGAAAGTTATGACGCGTTTTGCGTTTTTTCGAGTGGGACGCGAGGGTCCTAAAATTGAGTTGTTTTCGATTAAAAAGAAGGATATATCTGGCAGATCAGATGGTATTTACATAGAGATATTAGATGTTAGAAGTAATATATCGCGCCAAGAACTCGACCCAGTGTGCGAATGAGTTCGCAAAAATAATTTGCTGGTACCACTTTTTGCAACGAAGTTACTATTCTTTATTCATTACAACTCCAGTATTTTTCTCTGTCATTACACTAAACATTGTTCACAGTAAAAAATATGATTTTCTAAGAAGTTTTGAGTGACCAATAAATTTCTAAATTATCTCGCTTTTACTTATAGGTTCGGAGTTGTTGAAAGTTTACCATGGTAAGTAAATAATTATCATCCGACTAATTGACATTTTGTGGTTAGAAATAGACCAACAAATGCTCTTCCACCAAAACCATGAAAAGTGCAAAAATTAAACAAAAAAGTCCAACAAGAATTCATATAGCAAATATTCACGAAATTTAATCATTGCTAAGATGTAAATGAAACGCCTCTTCTTAAATAAAAAATATATAACTTTGAACCGTTTAATGATAATGTAGTTAAGCAAATACATTTCAACATATCAGTTTCTTTATTACTTCTGTATTATATTTAAAATGTCCATCCATAGCAAATTAATACCCAATGACGAAGAAAATATATTGATAAATTACCTCTCTCCATACTTCGATGCAGGAAAATGATACAATGTCTTAGACAATAGGTACTCTAGAAACCTCAAAAGACTTTCAAAATACTGACAAGAGAGAGTACATCTAAAATATTTCTTTTTATCTCAATCTTACAAAATGTCCTTTTGGTAGTCATTCGTTTTCTGAATACTTGTATAGAATCATCCCTAAATATGACCGCATGTTGCGGGTCAGACGATGCGATGGCATCTAGATGACAGGAGCGTCAAACAACCTTCCAAGTTCATTTCAAATTGACGAAGTCAGTTTTCGATCAACTAAGATATTTTTTAATACTCAGAAATAATTTTGCTAAAGCTCTCTCCACGTCGAATTTCTATTTTCCAATGCTCAAAATAAGGTATCACAAAAAAATTATACATCCACGTGAATCATGTGAGGTCTTTAAATACCTATTTTTATACATGATCGTGCACAGACAGTTATAATAACTGGCATCAGTATACCTGTAAACAAATACACCCACAATCAAATAGAGCGAAGATTATTTTGTGATACATTAAAATACATAATATAGTAATTAAAAACTGTAAATGAAAAAATAATAATTTTATGCAGCATTTCTTGTATTTAATAATCTCTATACATTTGATTGTTCCAAGTTCTCAGGATTTTATTATTAATAATTTCAATTTTCGAAATTATTGCTGAGGTGGTTCGTTCGTATTTTTATGATTGAATATTTTAATAATAAAGTATAAATTGAATATTTGCTTTGGTTGATCAATTCACTGAAAAAGATCTTACTCCGCTTATTAATATTTTCACCAATCTCATTATTATTCTCGTTTTACGATTGAAAATACTTCATACGTCCATTAATATTTCGAGTACGATTCTAAAATTCAACATATGATAGAAAATGACAAAGGAATTTTCATTTCCGAATGTATTCGTTGAACACCCATGCAGAAATCGCCGACATTAAGCCGAATTTACGAACGTCGCGACTTGGTTACGATGTCGATGATCAAAGTCGAATAAACGACGACGCCTCGTCATCGTGTCAACCGAAACTTGAAGTCGAGACGACGAAAATAAACTACGTTACCTCGACATATATATCGAGTCGAGGATGGACGTCACCCGAGACTTCAAGTCTAGACGACGTAGTAATCGAGAGGTCGAGACAACGAAAATTTACTGCGTTGTCTTGACGTCAAACAGCTATAGCCTGATGATATTTTGAATGTATAATCTTGCCCATTACCAAATTATTTTTTAATAATGTTATTTTTAATTAATATAATAAGAAAAAAATTGAAGTGCATTGAAAATAAATATTGGCGTTTATAAAAACAATATATTCTTTGTACTTGAAGATTTTTTTTTTAATTTCGAAGGAGATTACTATATTACGTGTTTACTATTCATGGTACCAATACTAAAACAGCGCAACACAAGAGGATAAAATATATATCAGAATATATCACCGGGCTCCAGCAGCTCAGTAATTGCGTCCTCGGCTCAAGAAGCAAAGTAATCTGGTTTCAATCCCGGTGCTGTCGGATGCCTGAAAACGTTGATCGAAACGCAGCATACTCTATACGCCTGTTGAACATGATTAAATACGCTAAGACGACGGATAATGTACAAAAGAAGTTGTAATAAAAATTACGTTTCAAACCGTCAAGAATGTCGTGTAGAGTAGAAAGCATGCGGACTAGTTGACGACATCGAAAAGAGTCTTACGACGTCCAGAAGATATTTTCTTGCGAGGTCGAATCGTCGTTTCGTCCGTACGGGTTGGGGACGTCAAGACAATATTACTCGACGTCGAATATCAATTTTTAACGACGTTGAATATACATCGTCTAACGACTTAGTAATGTCGTTCTCCTTAGTCGGGTCGACTTGCGTACACTTTGGGAACTTCGTTTCGACGTCGTTTTTCGATGACATTGGTGACAATACATGACGCCAATAGGACTGTATATATGTACGTGAGAAATGGAAGATATTACAAAAATATTGCTACACTTAAACCTTTTTGTTTCAACAATAAGCAGTACTTAAAATATTTCACCAACACAATTTAAACTATTTAAACCCTGTTTAATATTTAACACAGTAAAATAAGTTGTTCTTTCCATTTACGTAATACGCAGACAGTATAATAGTTTCTTCAGTTTGACATTAGTTAACACATTTTGACTCTTTGTTGACCAACTATTCGAAATGTTCACTGATGAATGAGTCATAGTATATTAAATAAGAAAACGTCGAAAAAAATTATCATAAATGAATATTTAAACAAAATTAAATACCTGCTTATCAAGGAGACAAGACGTGTTGGTATTGAATAATGCAAACAATAATGCATTTATCATTATACTTCTCCCACACAGCTTTCTTCTTTCCCCGATTTGAACCGTCATTCGTTCACGAAATGAAACGAGCAGCGAATTTTTGTGCCCCATTTCTAGTAAAGAACAAGATGCCAAGATCAAATTCATCTGCCGTCACGCGTCGCCACCGTATGGCCTGGTAAGAGCGAATGCCGAGATTGCGGTTGAGTTTCTTCACCGAAATCGCGTCTCTGGCCACCATCGGCGAGATGGGCAGCGAGGGCGGCGCAGAGCGCTGTGGCGCGGCGGTGTGGGAGGCCGTATGGCCACCGCCCAGAAGCGCCATCCTTCGCTCTTACGCGTTCGAGCCTTGCCCCGAAAAAATGTTTTTGCTCTCCCCTTTCCTCTCCACGTTCGTCATCCACGGCTGAGGACACTTTCTGTCCGCAAGATATTAACCGCGCGGCCTCCGTGGATCATTCCGACACACAAAACGCGCCGCGTTTTACAGCGCGCGGCTCCTCTCTCTCCCATCCACAGCTTCTTTCCACTTCCTTTTTCTTTTCTCGGCATTGTCTCTGCGGGCGGCGTTCCTTTTTTTCGACGCCAGTGGAGCTCCTGTGCAGGAGACAATAGGCTTGAGCCCCGCTCAGATATTCGCCTAACTGGGCATTCCTGCGTGCTCATATTTTGTGAACTACTTGTTACACACCTGCGAATTTCGGCGCGCGCTCTCTCGCGGGCCGATAGGGATGTAGGCGGCAGCGGGTGGGTCTAGAGAGGAAAGCGGCTGCGAAAAACATCGCGCGACCACGCAGCCGACGAAGCTTTGACGAGTTTATGAGCTGCCTGTACTAGCATTTGCAAAGAAATTCGACACAGATTTTTTTTTGTTTTTAGAGGGAGACGGGGCGAGGCCAGATGACTTATAAAAGTCGACACACGTGAGGGAATGGAGCTTTTCAGAGAAGCCGCCTATGCCAGAGGGACCGCATCGAAACGTCACTGATGCTCCCTCGATCCTCACTACCACACATCCACGTCTCCAAGCTACGTTACTCGCGAGTGGTTGGGGTGTTGGAATATGAATCTGATGACACAAGTTTCACCACGCACACAACATGTGTGATTTCATTACCAGTTTCTTCTTCAGGCGGATTACTCACTATTAGATGATATCGTATCGTAATATGCAAGAAATAGCAACATATTGTGTGGTGCTATTAAGAAGAAAGGAGTAGGTAGAGCGCTGAGCTGCTGGCTGGATGGCTGGGGATCGATCCCCGGTGAAGTGGGGATTTTCATCACACCTCAACATCCAGACTGGCTCCCAGGCCTACTCAGCCTGCTGGAAAATGAGTACCAGGGTCTATCCTGGGGTCAAACGGGTCGGAGCGAGATACTGACGACATCATCTCCTTCTAGTATCGAGGTCAAATAATTGCGGAGCTCTACTCTCCGCGAACCCCATAGTCCTTCGGGGTCTGTTGAAGATAGAAAAAAAAAATTACGTAGAAAACGGAAGATAAAAGATCTTAGTAAAGAAACGTAATTCACCGTAATTAATAATTAAGAGCACTTAATAGCACTTTCTATATCAAAATCCTTAATATAAGAAAATTATTTTACTTTTACTTCAAAGAACTTAAAGAATACTCTTCAAAAATTCACCCAAACATCGCTCATATATTTTCCAAGAAAAAGAAGAGTCAACTTACCCTTCAAATTCATTAATTTCATTTAGTTAGTTATCTATCTACTATCCATTTCCTAACAGGAAATCTGGAATCCAGATTGCCATTCTCTTCCCTCGTCTTGTTCACCTGCAATGGAAGTTACGGGTCGACAAGTAACAACTATAGATCGTTTGCTCGTTTATGGCAAAACGAAAGTTTCTGTGGAATGAGGGAAGACCAGGAAGAGAGTGTAGTGTGCATGAATGCGAGGTCAAATATAACTACCCTCGGGTGCACACTAATTAATTTCTCTGCTTGAAGTACTCTCAAAATTACATTCCTTCAGCTCTCACTCTTGCAGAACCAGGTGTCAGTAAGGTTACTATTAATTATCAATTTTGTAATTTAATCTACTTTGCATCAATATAAAGAAATACACGTTGTGATAGATTTCAATCCATTTTATAAAAGGCGGATATATTTGATGACAAAATACTTATAAATTGCGCGGGAATAAATTTTACTTTTATCTTGCTATATAAATATCGTTGTTCTATAACAAATGACATAACCGGACTTTTTTAGTGCGATCACATCACACTGCATAAGCACCTTGTAAAACCAAAATTTCTTAAAATGATTATTCATTACTTATTCCTATTGGTCAATTTATACTTTAGTGTATTGGTCACCAGTTCAAATCGTTAAAACTCATCGAATGATGTTATTTGATACATATTTCCGATTTGAATAAATTAATATTTTAAAATATGAAACAGTACTATATACAAATTGTGTTAATCACCAGCAATATGAAAATTATTATTCTAATTCCATCACTTGAGTCAACATTTTTAAAATGTATCAAAACCTACTTGGAAATCATACATATTTGCCTTCAGTGCAACATGGATGTATTGAATTTTCTTGTAACAAATAACACAACATTGATGCAGCTAGATTTTGGGGTCGCTTTGATCATTACGATATGCCGAGGGAAAATTATTACCGGGGAAAATAGACAGGAACACATTCCTCAAAAAATTGAAATTGGAAATTTAACGAAGGACAAATGTACTCATAAGTAAATAAATAAATAAATTTTACTGTCAAAAAAGCAGTGACAAACTGCGTATGGCCACGTGGAGGATAATAAACTAATTTAATCTCCGGAAGTAACCAAGGGATTTATCCCATCAATTACATCAAGGGTTCAAGGGCAAGAGGATTGAAAATTTCAGAACGCCCCTTATAAGAATAAAAAGTTAGCTACGCGTCAATAGAATATCAACAAATTTATATTTAATAGAAACACAAAAAGATAGTTCACAAGTACTTATCATTATCGAGCTATGGATTATTCGAAATTTATTGTTTAAATATCGTAATTACTAAAATAACTCTAAATTCGTGATTAATTATTACAATAGGCATGGAAGAGCCTAGAGAGCCTAAAATCTGCTTCTAACCGAAGAAAAACTCAGGATGGGGTCCCAGAATTAATGTACACAAACATGCCAAGGTTCAGTACAGATAATGCTAAAGTTATATGAGTAATAAGAATAATAAGCATGCAAGGAAAGAGTATTGAGATATTTCATAATCTATTTGAAAAGTACTAAAGCAATGATGTAATGAAGCACAAGATCAATTGACATATTTGATATTTAAAAGAATAAATAAATAAATAAATATTTAAAGAGAAATAGAATCCCATTTAAACTTTTTTTTAAATCAATGAATTCTTGAATTGTAAAAGTGCAGTAGGAAGCTTTTAACCTCGGACTTGAAGAGATTCAATTTAACAATATACTTTACGTCTTATGGGCGGGAATTATACAGAACGATTCCCAAATGATGTTGCCCTTTTTGGTAAAGAGTGGTTGATACTCCAGGACAAATAATATTATGCCAATTGCGAGTATAGTGATAGTGGACAAGAGAGTTTTGTATGAAACAAGTACGGCACTTAAGTAGCTCGGTCTTTTAAAACACAACACACAATCTAAATGCAGGGAGTGTAAAAATATTTAATTCCTTAAACAAATTCCTTAAGAAATTCCTTAATTTCTTAAATATATTTAAGGAAGTAAACCTTTCTAAAGATATTTCATCGAAGTCATTATAGACAAAACTTTATTTGCTATCATTATTATTGAGCTTTCCTAATTATTATTTTTATTTCATGTTTGGAATACTAAAATTAGTTTTCATTATTTCATATCCAAAATTATATTTCTTCCGAGTTTTACATGTTATGAATTGCCTTTTCCATGTCGTAATACTCTTCATACATTCGACGGCAACAGAAAATATTACATTTTTCTTTCCTTTTTATCTCTTAATTGATGAAATGTTAATACGATTAGGAATTGTTAATATGCCTTTATTGAGCTATATGCCGATATTCATCGTAAAGATACTCTTAATTTCTTGATACTTTTTCACCATTGTTTTCTATGCTCAACTTCAGCCATTTGTGAAAATGTTGAAAATTAATCCAAATGATTTGATAAGATTTAGATATTGATTTTGATGTTTTGTTGAGAACACTTGAAGTAAAAAATAAAACATTGACATTAACGATTGAATCGCTATTATATTACTGTTAGTTTCCGCAATGTGATGAGGTTTTTACCCACATTCTTTCGTATATCTAATAGGTGTGGAAAGTTCTATGTCTTTCTTGTCCACCCCAATTGGAGGTAAGGGTGAAGGAATCGAACCATACTCGTTACCGTATTTAAAAGTGTTCTTACCTAACATAGCAATTAGTAAGGAGTTTCAGCTATGAAGGTCCATCCTTCATACCTCAACAGAGGTTGTGAAGGTCCATCCTATTCGACTGTGACTATTCCGCTAAGCCAGGGACATCTTGAAGAAGCAGTGGCCTACAGCTATAAAATATATCAACCAAAAATAAAACGAGAGGAGTGCTTGATCTGTTTTTGCCAGTTGTTGTAAGTTTTGTCTGGACCAGACAGGAGCGGTTCAAGGTCTGCCGCTGACGGTTTATGGGCGGAGGTGCGCCCCCCGAACCTCAACCCCCAACACGTTCTTCTCCACAAAAACTTCCCTCTCCACCCGCTCGGGATCGACTCCCGAAGAGCACCGACAGACACCGATTCGCTACTTATGTCTCGTTAAGGAAGTGGGACGTGTGAACGTTGGAGCGTTTTTGCCGTGCGTTTGTCTTCATTCTCATAGCTCGACCAAAAAGACAGTCATGGAAACGTATTTTGGGAAGAATATTTTTCAGCGTTGATGGAGATGAAGTTCTTCAGTTCATTAGTGGTTAATAAGAATTCGTAAATACGAAAATACTTCATATACATCCAATGTTCTACATAATTATCGATTCATAAGACATACACATTGTGGTGTATCAGAAGAATTTTTTTTATAGTATCCCTTTTTTCTCCATTTCTGTGAATTTTACATTGATAACACAGACAGAAAATTTCTAGTCATACTATATTCATAACATACATGTGCTTGAATAATTTTCCTTAAATTAAACTTTCTTTTCATCTGTAAACAATTTACATTAAAAAACTAGTTCAATCGTATTCATGAGAAGAAGGGAGCATATGCACGGCTGAACGTGACTTAGAAACGGACTATTCCGAAAATGATGAACATACCACTACAAATTATAAATTTTATTCTTTGGGTCTCATTATAAGAACACTATTCATTAACGGTACTAAAATACGTCAAATTCGTCAGATACCATTAATCTCGAATATCATTCTTTTCTTAACTTCTACTAATCTGACATTGTAATTTAACACAATCTTGTTTTGAAAGAATTTCGGGGAATTGTTTGGAGGTAGAATTTCAACGGCGGAGTACACTTTTCACCTATTACAAAGACATTAAAAGAGTTCCAAATATAAAGAAGGAGGAGTAATTTTCTGAGCTACACAAAAAGAATTTTTATCCTTTGCAACCTATAATTTGAAGAAACATCCAACGATCTACAATTGAGGCATAAAATTCTTATTCTCCGTATCCCCAGGACAAAAACAACGATTAATAGTCGTAAAACTCAAATTCACGACGAAAATGACTCCGAGTACGTATTGCCAACTTTGTAGGGCTGCCAGACGAGAGATTAATCTAGGACTGGCGTCCCACATGTGTCGCCGTTCGGTGCGACCGCCATTGCCAACACCACCGTCAACAGCTCAGCCACCGCTACATAGCCGACGGCCGCGACATGTCTCCGCCCCAACTCGCCCACCCGCGCCCGGACCCGCCCTGCCCATGTTGCGCAGCTAGCCGCGGGCTACGCGTTATCGCCCACGATGCACCACACTTAGCCCTGTCAAGCGTGATGACAGCCATCTGAATTGCTAAAACGCCGAATAATATTCCTTGGTGCCCATCCAAAGTTTATCATTTACCGACCACTGTGCGGAGATAAGTAAAGATTGTAATCCGGGGCGCCTCGTCCGTGCCATCGTGCGGTCTCGACCTTGTAATAGAGGTGCGCGGGAATTAACATAAGCAGCGGGCGCATCGGCGGAGAGCGGAGTGGCGGAAGGGAGGGAGATGGAAGGGGACGTTTATAAAAAGGAGAGACTTGCCCTCTAGCGGCGGCGGCGGCGACGGTGGAGGCGACGGAGCCACTGGAGGAAGGATCGCCATGTAATTAGTGGCGAGGCGATGGCAGCCGCATTCTTGTGGAACCTTCAGCGAGCCCTTGCTGGCGCCATAGAGGGCGGGGGTGTTCGCGGTAGCGGTACAGGGCCCTATGTCTGAGAAACAGCGAGATCGAGATAGATTAGATCGTGTGCTTCGAGGACACAAAGATTTGTGCCCTGCATAAGATTGTTCAATATTCCCAGAGAAAATTTGTTTGATATAGTTAACTGTAGGACGAACAATATAGTTAACAGATTAAGGAGTGAAATAAACCAAATGTATGTCACCCTTCTCATCATTACAAATCTGAGGAAAAACCGGATAATCTTGTTTCGATCAAGGTGTATTAAGGAGAATTTCTGAAATTCTTTTCCATGTTCCTTATATATATATATATATATATATATATATATATATATATATATATATATATATATANAATCCCCGCTTTCATTAAATCACAGTTTGTAAAAGTTGCGGGATAATTTATTCCTTATGGTATTCCGGGAATAATTCGGAAACTTATTTTCATTTCTATTCTATACTTCCCTTGAATTGATCTTGTAAATGTAAATATTTCGACATAATAAAAAAAATCTCGCATTATTGTTTTAAATTGATAAACTAACCTCGCGCCACTTAACGCCGTTTTTACACTAGTTCCTCCTAAAATGTTTCAAATACGTTAAAGATTTCAAAGGTTATGACTAAAACACATTTTCCAATATTTCTATGGATGAATTATTAGCGTCTATTCAGCAATTCAATACTATCATTAGATAATACATACCAATAATAACGAGGAACCACAACAATTTAATGTCACTATAAGTTTAACAAGTACTTCATTGTTCATTCGAGTTTCTATAAACAAAAAAAATTAAGAAAATTCACATCATTAAAAGCATGAAGGTTGTTCCTCTTTCCTGGAAGCATGACGTGATTGGGAATTGTGGTGACTAGAAGATTTACGAGCTCTTTTATTTGAATTACGAGATATTATTACGATACAAATTCCAAGTCACCCCTCAGTAGTAAAAAGCCTCCGGCATTAATGACAATTCTTCTTTAGTATTTTGACATATAGTGGAACATTATTTCGGATTTACATACACATCTCTCCATTGAAACGAAGAACAGATGCGCTGTTCTTTAGAACGATAAATCTGAGTTCAACAGTGGCTTAAAATTCTGAGTAATTTTCATCTAAAATGGATACTAAATCCACTTTCGAGTACAGTTCATGGCGTTCTCTCAAGGCTGGGCTTTTCTCATTGCCTACTGTCTTATAATGGGCAATTAAAATCTTGCAGTATCGGTTCAGCTTGATCGCTCCAGCGCACTGGCGTATTATTATGCTGGGTTTAGAGTTAGGCGAGGATATCCAATGAAACGCGAGAAGTACTATGCGTCATGTGATGATAGCAACGTATCTACACGCACTCATGGAATCTTTTCATTTTGTTCACAGTAAAAATGTTTCTTAACATGAAGTGGAATATAAAATAAATGTGATTATCTTGAAGCCTGGAGATAGATTGAGTGAATTATAGATTGGGTGAATAGAAGAGTAAATTATGATATTTTGTTGCCTGGATGTTAAAGTGTTTCGTTCGGGTCACATTCTTTCATTACTCATAACTTTGGTGTATCTTCACGGAGCTTGAAGGCATAGTTTGCGTGAATTTCAAAATAAATTTAAATACTCTGAGTGGTTCCCAACAGTCCACATAGAAAAGAGCAGTTCAATACAATGCGGTTGTAAGTTACAGAAAAAGAATTCTCCGGGTTAGTGGGATATTTCCATCAAAAAGACCAATTAAGTAAGCAAGATATTTATCCGAGATGGTTTAAGTAGGTTAACTGATATTATACGGAAGTTATCTGTCTGGCATATGGTGATATTTCCATTATTTGTGGAGATATGAAAGAAATACTGAAATGCAGATACACGTGTTTTTCTTTTAATTTCTCAGACACGAAACATAATGAAGAAAGCAAAATGAAAGATGAAGGTTTTTATCCGTTAACGGGTGTGTATTGTTAAATTGTAGAATTTGTTTTGATACGCAAAACTTTCAATTTTTCAGATTTCTGCCAATTTTGTAATGTTATTTAACTTTGAATGTTTTTATTGTTGACAATATTTCAAATGCTATGGAATAATAATTAAGAAAACATTTTGTTAACGTTATAATTCAAATGAAACGTTGTTTTTAGTTCTTTCTTAATAAAGGATTCAATTTTCTGTGAGGAAACGATAACAATCGAAGATTTAGTTACCATAATGCTTCCAACGATTCGCCTATGATCAGGTCCGCCTTCCGACGATACTTTCTCTGATGAAGGGAAATTTCTCATAACTTATATCCTTGAGTGATGTTACCATCAGATTTAGCGTCATCTGGTAAATATTAATATTGTACTCGGCACCACATGGTTGCTATTACTGATGGTGACATATCTCATGTGATAAAACATTATAATAACATTTTGCCTATTAACTTTTAAATGCAAAACTGGAAATTGTGATAAAAAAGTCTTGCTTCACGATGACAATATCCACTAGCAATACATTCGTGAATCAATATCCACAATAAAATATACAATTCAGTACCGTTTCCTAAATTTCTGAAGTACGTTCATTAAGGTTATTTGGACTCTACATCATAAAGACAAAATAAATTATTCCGAAAACATTTTACTGATGACATACTCCGACATATAACCTCAGGATTCTTAGACGTTCTTCATAATGTCCAATGCTCAATTCTTAGTAACTGCATATGTAGAAATCGTAATTCCCCATTCATTTTTAAATATGTACTGCCCTATTTTTCATAATAGTATAAAAACGTATTTATATTTTTCATATTTTTAAATTCCAAGGATCAATAATTACTTTTCGGTAAAAAATACCTGCGAGATCATTCACTACCTTGCTCATTAAGAATACTCAATAACTATATTCTAGAAACCACTTAGAACTTTTTTAGCAGAGAATCCTTCTTGAAACTACAACAAAGATGTTAATTCTTTAAGTATACAAAATGACACAAAAGTTCGAAATAAATTTCTTCTTTCTATTATAATCTTCAAAATTTTAAGTATTAATTTGAAAATTGAAATAAAAAGTGTTCTTTCGTCAACAACAAGATATACATTGATGTAAAACTTAATAATTGTACTATCTCTTAACCCTTCAACATTAATGTTGGGTTCACAAGAAAACAATTCGAAAATGTATATTCCAAATAAATAAATTAATGGCCCTTCTCAATCCTTGGAAATGGAAAAAAACCAGGAACAACCGTTTTTATCCTAAAATTTGATGAGTCGAGATGAAGTTGATTCTCATACGAAAAATCGAGACGAAGAAAATATACTTTTACGGTACGAATTAATAGTTAATTGAAGTGTCATTTTTTACCATAAGTTTGTATAATTGGATCACGGCAATCCTGATTATATTGTAATGTAATGAACAGAATGAAATTGGGGAGTTGAAAATTTGATATTCATTTTCCTTCTCATACAACTTTGTTTTTATTATATAAATTGTAATATTATTTATATAAAAAATGTCCAGAATAATTTTGCATCGTTGAAAAATCTATTAATATTCACGAGTATTCAGGTTAAGTAAATGGATTACTACTCATCCATTCAACTTGTCTAAATCTACAGTGTCCCCACTATACTTATAATGAGAACTCTCGTAGATGTCTTACCCAAGACTTATCCGATTTAAAGTTCTTCGTAGTCAACGAAAAGGCATTCTCTCTTTTCATAGGATGTGCTTGAACATCGCTCAGTTTCAGAATTTTCTTGAAATTTTCCGCATAGTTTAATTTGTTTTAATGGATATTTCCTCACCCTGCGCTAGCAGCATACATGCCTGAGTCTCTCTGTATTATTTGTATATAAGCCTATTTGTAGTATTTGTAAATGGGAAATGTAGCGTGCTGTTGAAGCTTCGTATCTACATGGAGCGATAGGAGGTAGGAGTTGGGTGGTAGGCTATTGTTAGTAGGTGGACCGCATTGCTGGGTTTACCAACAACTTGGTCCACTTGGAGGGGTTAGTAGTTGTTGGAGGAGTTATTGATACTAGGAGGAGATATATAGAGGAAGGAGGGTTCGCTTTTTAGTAGACACAGCTATATAAACTGAGACAAAGTGAAAAGCTACAATTTTTTTCTAGCCCCCCCCCCTGGGAATTGAACCCGGGATGTCTTGGCGATGAGCAAGAACGCTACCACATGCACCACGGAGAGGTTTCGAGACTCTTCGTCCTCCGTAGGAGAACCGCCTACAGCCATAGGCGGAGAGCGCGTCTTAGCAGCCGCCGCCGTTACGCTGGTTACGCGCACCGCGCCGCAGGTAGCCGTCTCACGATCCAACCCGCCGGCCATTATGACCGGGTTAATACATCCCGGTTTTTCTTCAATCGGACACCGTGAAAGAATCCCTTCTCCCGATACGTCGTTGGTCGCCCCAAGGGACTCTTCTCGAACAATGTTCTATTTCATCGACACGGTTGAGTCTTTTCATAGGGTGGTCATATCGTTATTTTGTTTGATAGCCAGATACTGTTGTTGTTACCAGGCGTGACTTGCCGGGTTTATTTATTTATTTCCACTGCCCAAGTGAATGGTGTGTGATTTGAAGGGGATTCTAAGTCCCAAGGTCAAAATAGATACAAGTCTTTGAAGTGATTTATCAACAGTCGTCAATACGGATATAATGGTTGAAACCTCTTCTCCAAACTATTCTGTTATCTTTTTCGTGTCAATTCTTCGTACGTTTTAAAATAAAACCTTCATTTATTTCGTTCGTGTGTCGCGAACGTAACCTTTCTCCGATATTCGTACAGATATTTGTTTTTAGTTATTTTACGGAGTTGAATTTTACAAACAATTGGATTCAAACTGTTTTAGAATGTTGTTCTCTTATCTGCACTTCTTACTAATTCATAATCTTGGCATAAGATAACATGAGAAAACAAGTTAGAGAATTCGAATTTGGGTGAAAAATTACAAATATATTGCTGAATAAAGTTATTGATAAGTCCTAACACATTATTAAAATGAATTAATAAATACGTATGACAGATGCGTTGCATTATTGTATTATTTATTACTCTCGTAAAAAAATATACAAGTCACACATACATTCCCAAATCCGTGAATTCTTGAATCAACGCATGCATTTGCCAGAAGCTCTATCTAAAACCACGAGTCAGTGCTTCGAGCGTCTGCTCCTGAATTTTCTCACCGAGAGTATTGTTCCACCTCGTGAGACCCGAAGGCGATCGCTCATCGATCGTCACCTTTTCAATCGTAAAAACAATCGCCGAATATTTAGCGTTCTACCAACCTCCCGTCACGGTAATTTCCTTCGCCAGAAGACATATTTCACGGAGGCCCTCGCTCTCAAAGAAAATTGATTCCGACGAAGCGCGACGCGAGAACAGTGAGTGTAAGCGGCGTGGCTCCAGGCGGCGATCGGAGCGGATCGCAAAAACATCCATGAGCTTCGCCGTCAACGTGTCCCCACAGCTACGCAATTCGCGCCCGCCCTTTCGAACCCCGTCAATGACCGCGCCCCCTCTTCACTTTGCTGTTCCGCGTTCTTCGACGCGCACGTCCCATCACGTCGCTCGCGCTCCAAGGCGCCCAAATCGTCCGCCCCCGCAGCGGAACCGTTCGCGTTGAACCAATGGGCGCTTTTCTTTTTCCTTCCATTCGTTGCTCTTGGATCCCGCACCGCGCGCCTGCAGTCACTGTCCTAGAAGCTCGGTGGGACTCCGTTGCGTGCCACTCCGCACTTTCATAGCCGAGTGGTTACAGTAATGGGGTGCGTGAGATGATCGTCCCACTGTTGCTCTGGCGACGAAGGTGGTTCACTACTGTGCAGGTGGCAGCTACGCCGTGACTCGTTCGCTTTTGTTCGCTCCAGTAGCACTCGTCCCGCGGCGCACATGGTCGTTCTGCAGTGGTTGCACGCTGTACGATGAAAGGTTCGCATCTCTAAATACGAGTGTCGCGCCATGAGGCCGAGCTGACGAGGTCGCTGCCACCGCCGCCGTCGCCGTTTCCATTTGGTCCGCTCATCAATCACTGTCTCTATTCCACGACGCTCGGCTCTTAATCTGCGGCGTCGCTTGCGATAATCGCTCAGTAATCGGGGACCCGCGGAGAGGGAAATCCAAGCATTGCGTTCGAGAGCACTTACGTTGAATGTTGCTACAGATGTTGGCGCATAATGGATGGAACTGGAAAGCGCCGTGGTTGGAGTTCGATTCTGCAGGACTGAAATAGGATCGCTATCCCATATTCATTTTTCGGGCGTTTTCTAGCTCTTTGTTAAATAAACCAAAATAATACGTTCTATGATATGAAAAACAAAAATCAAAATGATTGAAGGTAAATTGAATTGAACAATTCAGGTGTAATTATACAATTTTGGAGAAATCGGCTCCTTTCTCCCGGATTGTTATCATTTTTGAGCGTATACTTTTCTTTTACTGACGATTGCATGGACAAAATAATTGATAAACACACTTACTATAAATGGAATGAATGATTGAGAACATTTAAGTGATATAATATTAAGAATACTATAAGTGTCTTTAAATCACTCTTTTCAACTGATGGGATTAAAATATGAAAGTATATTATTTTATTTTATTTATTAATAATGTTAATTTATTAGAGAAGTCATAAAATAAAAAAATTGCGAAAGGGTGTTTAATATCTGTGTGTGTGTATGTGTGAGTGTGAGTGAGTGTATGAATGTATTCAATTATAGATAATGCAAGCTACAATATTTCATATTTGCGCTATATATTCGGAGAGAATAAGAAATAAATTCGTTATTCTTACATTTAGAAAGTGAACGGAAAATGGATATAATGAAGGACACATGGTCATAAATAAATCTCCATTCCGCGGTAAAGTGGCCGGCATGAAACGTCTCGCGTGAACACGCGAACCTTTGTTGCTATCATGATATGTTCCCCAAATGTCTTGTTCGACTCGTAAAAACCGGTTAATCGTCCTCTCTCGCCCTCTCCTTTGCCTCCACAGTCTCCGTGCACTCACTATACGAGCCGTCAGCGGCATCGGTGTCAACGACTGCCCCGCCCGGCCGCCCGCCGCACCGTCCCCACCCCCGCTAACCTCGCGCGTCGCGGGACCGCGGCGGCTGAGTTATAGCGTGGCAGCTTCTCATACAGGATATCCGGTTACAGTGCTCCCCACCACGACTGTCGTCAACATATTATGAGCGGAGGTAACCTGCTCGGCCAGCTTCGTCGGATTTAGACGGGGACATTACAATGCTTATTGCCGTTCTTAGCGCCACCCGTGGCGGTGGGAGCGACTGAAACGAGGGTGGGGGCACCGCCGTTGCGGAGAGCGTCGGCCCCGCAGACGCTGCCAGGCACGACTCCGCCACCGCCGGAAGCGACACGCGTTATCTCGTATCAGAGGGAATACGATGAAATACGCAAAGCTCCGGGTCTGTGTTTTGACGCGACGATGTAGAGGGCGGCGGCGCGGCGCGACGGCGGAGGCAAGAATTGCACCGGCGCCACGTCGTGCGCTGTCTCTAAGAACGAGGCGTCTACTCATGGGAACATATGGAGACTGGCGCCGGGGAACTTGTTCAGATAATGACCAGAATGATAATCGTACGGAAGAGGTTGGTATTATTGAAAAGCTATCATTTTCGAATCGTTCAGGATCAAGGGAGCATTCGTTTCTTCTGATGAATTTGTAAAAGAGATCAATGTATCTGCAATCGGATTTTTTATTATAGACCCCTCATTTTGAATTGCTCTAGATGCCACAAAAAATCGTAGAAAAAACTAATTAACACCATTCAATTTGTCTTGTTCTTCTGCTTATACTCAAGTAAAAAAATGGTTCTAAGAATGAATAATACTGTTTTAAAACAGAATGTTTTAAAAAACGCAAATTTTTTACCGTTTTTCCTGATAAGTCGTGTTTACTATTGCTTATAGCATAAACGAAAAGTGTCAAAATATTTCTATTTAACAAATGTTAACTATTATGTTTGTGACAATATTTCAAAATTTCGAGTTTCTACACGCAAAAGATAATGAGTTATTAACCTTTTCCAAAAACTTTGCTAAAACCGACCATGCACATTTTTTAGGAATAAAATTTATACTGTCGCCTTCAGCAAAATGCCGTGATTACATGATCAATTAAATTAAACGTTTAAAACTTCTAGAATCATTCAGTAGAAAGGTTCCAAGTAGATTGGTAGATTGTCCTCCACGTGGTCATACGCAGTTTGTACTGCTTTTTGGCAATAAAATTTATTATTATTATAACTGCAGGCAACAACTCAAAAAGTCAAGAAAGAAAGAAAGAAAGAAAGAAAGAAAGAGAATTTCGTTAAAATAAATTCGTTAAAATGTGTTGTTTTCTTACAAACTTCCTTAATTGCAAGATATTGATGTTGTGTAAAGCAAAAGAAATATGTTCTCAATATTTAACTACGCTTCAGCACCGCTGGTCGACAAAGGAAAACATAATTCTGTTTATCACTTATTTGTGATTACATACTACGTTTTAAACGTTTAAATTCATTGATCATGTAATCACGGCATTTTGCTGAAGGCGACAGTATAAATTTTATTCCTTAAAAATGTGCATGGTCGGTTTTAGCAATGTTTTTGAAAAAGGTTAATAACTCATTATCTTTTGCATGTAGAAGTTCGAAATTTTGAAATATTATCACAAACATAATAGTTAACATTTTTTAAATAGAAATATTTTCGTTTATGTTATAAACAATAGTAAACTCAACGTATCAGGAAAAACGGTAAAAATTTTGCGTTTTTTGAAACATTCTGTTTTAAAACAGTATTATTCATTCATTGAACCATTTTTTTAAAACTTGAGTATAAGCAGAAGAACAAGACAAATTGAATAGTGTTAATTAGTTTTTTCTACGATTTTTTGTGGTATCTACAGCAGTTCAAAGTGAGGGATCCATAATAAAAAATCCGATAATAGCTATGGACGGTTATTCCCCAATGCGACAAGCAAACTATTATGCTTTACTAAATTCTAAATTCCACTATTCACGAAATGTCAAGTACTTTTAACTTACATGACTCACTTGATCTAATTGTTTAAATTTAAACACTTTCTGGCAAAGAAACCTAAGTATCAATTCGTTTTACTTTTTTTAAGACACGCCATATTCTGAGAGGAAACAGAAGTTACTTGATTATGTATGATCTTGCAAAGACCGGCAGACACCTTGAACAAAGACGGCAACTTACTTGCCCTTTGAAAACCAGTAAAGCAGACGCGCAACAAGAAAAACCAGGCACTGAGCATTCGACACGCATGTCCTGTAATACCGTAATCGCATTTCTCGCACGATATTTATGCTCATTTCGCTCTAACAAGTGTTATGTAAATTGTGAACCATCAACTGAGACCCATTGCAGATTCCTGAGGTCGAAGAATGTTAGTATTTGAACCTCCATGAAGATGCTATCAAGCTATTGTTTCCACGTCGGTGAGCGGCGTCCGGAACGTAAATTTAATTTAGGAAACTTTCACGACTTCGTCAGTGCTCTAAACTACTGGCGAGAGATCAATTTCGAGGATTGGCTGTCGGCTATTAACACTCTCCCAGACTTCAAAAGCACCGCGCTTCTCTGCTGACTTAAAAGGCACAAGAGTGTCTATGTGAGCATCAGGGAATATTTGGAATTGACCAATAGAACTCTTGACTTGGCAGTAAAGGGCAATTCAATTGCGAAGTTAACAGACTCTTTGAAAGATATTTTATAAGACAAGTTTCCTTTATTTTATTATACCTCTGAGTCGCGGTGCTGGTGCTTTATAAAAATCCTTCTAATATTATCTAAGGAAACAATTACAATTCGAAGAGAAACAAGAATTTAAATGTGTTAGCAGACAAAATTTTAATGTATTCAAATATTTCAATTATTCTCGAACGTAATCATTAACTTTGATCTCATTCTGATTTGCGTACATCTAATTAAAATATTGTATTACACGTGATGAGTAGAAATTTTAGCAACGAATTCGTTTCGGTGTAACCAAATTAGTCCAACAAAATACAAAAAGCATGTCTTCATTAAGGAATGCCAGAGATTTCCTTGTCATATGAGAATAGTCTTCCTAATTACGTGTAAATTCACTTTTTTCATACCCGACAACGGTCGTGTTTGCATATTTATTACACCATTGTTTCATACATAATGTTCATTATTACGTTACATTACCTTCGATAAAAATATTTTATACGATCTAAATTCAGACCTTGATCAGGACGGCGTGAAAGATTCGAAGGAGTAATTTGGACGTACTTGAAATTCGAAAGAATATTGTGTCGTCGGACAGCTAACGCAGTTTGGCTGTCAAGCCGCCGGCGTCGCCGGAGGTCCGTGAGAGCGCTCAAGACCATCCCCATTCGCCCCGGAGGCCTCTCGGCCACCGATTCACACGTCTCGGCGCCGTTACCTCTCCACACGCACTTGCGCGACTCGCACGGAGCGCCACCTCCACCGTATGAGCGAGCACCGCGGCGGTAGCGGCGACGACCGGCTTCTGGTAGCAATCTCCACCACCATTGACGTCGCTACCGCTGCCGCCGCCGCCGCCGCCGCATCGCGTCGACGACGACCGGCTTCTGGTGGGCGACCGCGGCGGCGATGACGACGAAGACTCCACGCGAGAAAAATCGCACGATCAAGAGATACCCCTTCATCACATCCGCATGCTAGAGAGGGGTACTCGCCCCAATAGCGTACGACGCCGAGCCCTGACGTGCCCTCCGTAATTGTCATCTTGTCGAAGGAGGCCGCCGCACCGCAGCGCGCAGGCATTTCCTTTGCGAACGAACGCGATTGCGCTGTTCCATGTGAGAAGTAACGTCGACTTATCTTCCCTCTCGTGCCGATATATTGTTTACTCCTTGGCAGCTGACTGAAGCATCTCGTGATTCGAAGGACACGTACGGATTGAGCTACGACATGTTTGGCGAAGCGAAAGTATTCTAATAGTGACAGGGGCGTTTTTTTTATCGGATGCTAACTATATTCATGTGAGACAGAAATATTATCCCAATACACTTAAATTTCAGATCCTTGAAGGAACAAGAAGGTAAAATATGGTACGTAGTAATAACTCTGATATGCTTGTGCTTTGGAAGGGGTGCATTTTTATTTCGCATTCTTTGACATGATCATTTATATATCTTAAATATAAAGGTAATAATAAGAGAGATCAATTTTCACACAACTTCAACGAAACGGTTCAAATTTAAAACGTCTTATACATATTACTATGAAGATATTCGCAATACCATCACTCAGTATCAGCTTTCATTTTCTCGATTTTGAATAAATAAATACTTTGAAATCGAGATTAAGATTATTCGTCTATCCAAAATTGAAACAGAACAAATATTTATTAATTTCATCAAAACTAAATCTGTAAATTGCCTTGACAAATCAAAATCTCCGCGTAAAAATAGAAAAATAGGACATTTAAAAAAATACAAGAATGTGTTATCAAAATATAACATTTCCAGTCAGAAAGAAATTAATTTTCAGAAAAATATAAGATATATAATTGTATTCTATGTTCGAATAAAATTATTGAAATTTTTACCAATTTTTTCTCTATGAGTCGGCTTCAGATGAATCTCCACAAACGTAAACGCAAAAGAAAAGGAAAAAAAAAGCTTTTATCCAGCATAGTTTTTTTAATGGGGTTTTAGGGCTCGCCAACGCCAAGGTCATTACATCAAGTATAGTAATGAGTATGCGAATTAGTGACACAAATTGTGTAGAATTGTGTAGAATAACTGTCCTAACACTATACTTGAAAATTGACATAATTAAGGGTTAAAAAGATAACCCTGTATTTAGATTGCTCATGGTGCTAAGATTAAGTATTGTTGTGACATTTTCAGGGCTTTTAGGAATTCATGATCAAGAGCACTGGTAAATTTCATTAGTTTAAATCCATGTATGTTTTGTTTTGACGTTTCTTCTATTCTTGTACTATTATCTAGATACCCTGTAGGAAATCATCCTCAAAATCTCTGATGAATGAAAATATTTAATTTGATGACTGATATCTCAACAAAATTTACTATTACTCACATTAGACTAATGGTATTCACAGTGTCGTAATATTTAATTTTGAGAAAAAAATGTACACGGAATATTTTCATTAAAATCACTTTGTTTTATCTACGTTTATCAGAAAGAAAAATCAAATTGACATAATATTTACTCAGAAAGAAATTAATTTGTATTAAAAATATTTTCCAAATATCATTTCGTTTCCAAACATTATAAATCAAGTAAAAGAAAAACTGTCCGTTAGTTTGCTCTATATATACTAACAATATAAAACATCAAAACATTTTTTTACAAAAGAATTTCATGGAGAGGTGAATATAAATTAGAGATTTAAATAATCGATGACAATTTATTTGCTACTTGCTGAGTCCTTTCTTTCTTAAATGAAAACTTTGTCGAAAAGAATAATTTTGTTTTAATCACTATTTATCGCTACTTATTCTGGAACTTTACTATTTCTCTAGCTAATTTCCAGAGCTAATTGATAAATTGAGATACTTATCACCAATAACCTCCCAAAGAGAAAAATTAAAGTGCATTCATTTTTTTATTCGTGAATTTCGTATATTTCCAATTAGTAACTAAAAAGGATTCTAATTACTGGTTATATGAATTTTGAATATGAGCGGAATTGATAACAAAAGAATTAGAACGTTTTTCTCTTGTTATGATACAGAAAAACTAGTTTAGTTCTATGAACGAGAAGTAACATTACTTTATCTTTATAATATAATTATTTATATTTCAATTATGTCTATAAAGAATAATGTTTGCCGGACAAGTATCTAATTGAGAATTTGGCTCGCTGATGAAAAATTAACGTCATCATAGATTCTTATCGATGAGAAGAAAGTCTTCACAATAGCCCACATATATTATAGAATCACTCTTTGCGTGAGGTAAGTGTTCTATTTTCAAGATAATTAATGAATAAAAATATTTAACATTGGACGCAAAAAAAGTGATGATTAATCAATAAATCAACTTTAAAATAGACTCGTTTATTCCATAATATTCACGACGTATATTGGTAGACGAATACAATACAATATTTTGAGGCTTTATTGAAGTGTTATGAAGATTCGATGATAACGTTTCTTGATCTTAGTACAGTTTAGAATTAGTGTATCCTACATTTACTATTCATCTGAAAGAGAGAAAAAAAACCTATCTGGAAACTAGTAAGCATCCCACCATTTTCATTGAACTTTTCATTCACATAAGAAATAGGAGGTGAATCATGTGTCTGAATATGTTGAAAATCCACGGTAAGATCCTCCAAACAAATCCCTGCGACGTTACATCTCTCGTACTAGCCCTAGGCAGTCACTGCAGTGATGCGCTTTCAAATTGGACGCCCTTTTAAGGCGCGAAGCCGCCGTGAAAGATGTTGGTTTTACGCGCACCCTCCGTTAATTATATACTTGAACGACACGACATAAATTCAAAATAGGTCGGGCGCTAACGAACGCATTTGTGGAGACGTGTTAAAAGCTGAACAGCATTCGCCGACAGGCTCTTACAGGAAATGAGAGATTGGGCTACAGGTCATCTTGCGACTGCCGACGCGGCGCGATGCTTTTCTGTCCCATGACTGGCGTAACAGACAAAAACAAGAACGACACGAGCCTTTTTTGAGTTTATGAGCTGGTGATTGATTTTCAGGTGTATTTTATCAAGCGGCGCATAATATAACATTTTCAGTTTCTTGGTTTCTGTGCCACCATCTATCAGTGTATTCCATAGCAACTGACCCAACAAAAAATTATAATATCAAATTATATCCATCTTCAGTTTTTTATAGTAATGCTACACGGAAACAAAGCGTGAGAGAGCTATTTGTGAAAGTCTGTCCCAGATCGTACGGAACTTCAAAAAATTATAACAGCTATGTTTAAATAGATGATTTTAGTGATTGCGTGTTTTGATTAGGTCTTTTCACTTTCCTTAATTTACTCTTATATTCAATTAATAAACAACTATTTACAAATTTTATGAGTGCCGTCGACAAAAATCCTATCATTCGTAATTTTTATGAATTGGTAAACTTTAATTGAGAAATATTAATAAAAATACTCAAAGGAGCGCGAAACTGAAAAGAAGCATAGGGGGGAGGGGAAGGAACTAATTTTGGCTGACTTAATTTATCCGGACATTAGTTCAGTGATATGGGATAAGAGCACTGGGGTCTCGTTTAAAATTGAATGCTTATTATGTAAATATGATTGTATGTTATTAATGAACGGTATCCTCTAAACTGCTTGAGAGTGATAGCAGAGAATTAACATCGGCTCAAATGAAAACATTAATGAATTTGATGATATCGGGAGAACACAAAATTTTCCTGTGAAGCGAATTATTTTTATGCCGCAAGATTAAATTGAAATTTTATACATTCATTAAGAATTTATTATCATAAATCGTGAAACAGGTATTTTTTATTTAATAGAGATAATCTTTCCTTCAAACCATTATGTCAGTTATTTAGACAAAGAATAACTTTTCGTGCTTGAAATCTAAAAGAAGCACAAATGAAGAATCAAAGTCTTTTTTATATTTTTCGCCCCAATATTCGACTTTATATCCTCAAATTATAAAAACCGAAATTTCACTGTAAAATATGATTGTGCATAGTATAGACGAATCGAGCTTCCGATCAATCATATCAGTACTTCCTCCATCATTCACACTTTATAGTCGTACATACTTGGACTCGTAGTAAGTGGTAGGTTATGAAATGTAGAGGTTACGAACGAAAATTAGAAAACCGAGCTCCATTCATTCTTTTTTTACTGTGCGTTATTATTGACGTGGAAACAAAGCATTTACTCGAGCGCCCTCGTTAACACCTACAAAGGGAACAAACTGTGGAAAATATTCGACATGAATATAGATTACGTGTTAAACATTTAGAGGTAATAAACTTGAAAAATAATCTTAGTTGCATGTCTTTGCTATAAAAAGAGAACACCATGCATAGCTATGAAAACTTAATTGAATACTGAGACGAAGGAGAAAATTTTTGAAGCTATAATAATGTAACACGAGTACTTTCTGTCAAATGTAATATTCGTTGTAAAACAAGATTAAATACTTAGTTTGAATTTTTAAAACTATTTTCCAGTCATCCTGGTGAAAAAGAGGATAATTTTTCAGCACACAAGATAATTTCCTTAAAAAGTAACATAAAGATAGTGTCGCAAACTACAAGAATATTGTGAGAATATATGGACAAATAACAAAACATAATTCTACTAAGAAAAAAAACTCCTGAACACAGAGAAGGAGACAAGCAATTGTATATAATTGTTGTAATGTATATTATTGATTCTTTAAAAAATTGAAAGATAATTGGAGAAGTCCAGACAATAAATATTAATAATAATGGAGATCAATTTTGCAACTCATGTTTTTCTGTATCACATTCTAACCTTTAACCCTGAAGTCAGTAATCTAAACGGCCTTCATTAAAATATTGGATGTGAACGCAAGATTACCACTCAAAGTTCTCCAAGAATGTATGTTCATTAGCCAGAGCGTATTTGAAACGCACAAGTTCCATATTCAGCTGCAAACGCGCGTTTCTTAACACACAGAATAAGAAATCCGTTTCGAAAGACCGGTACAACGTCGTAGATCGCCCTTTCCACTCACGTTGCGTCTCCCTGGGTACATACCTCGGCGTACACGTTGTTCGCAACATAGTAAATGCTGTTGGATTCACAACACCATATATCAGTCCCTTCTTTCAACGTTAGCGCGACACTGACAAATGTTTCATTATACTTTCTATTTCTTGTTTATATATTCCTAATGCACCTCTTATTTCTCTTCTCTTAAACTCTAGATTTATTACGCCTACGTGTCGTTTCTTAGGGCTTGGAAATGCGTAAGCACGGATGAAAAAAAATTACGGACAACTGTCTCCAAGTAGTGATACAGTGTTTACCCTGAATTAGGTTTTATCCTTCGCTTCTGTCTGCAATGCGGCTTCGGTGGCAGTGGTGGCTCGACAGGATCGGCCTGAATCTGAAGAGGAAGGAATAGAAAAACGCGCAGGTCTATTCCAGGAAACGACGGAGTAGAACAGCGTCGCGATGCTAGTTCGACGCTGCCTCTGTCACCGTCACCTGCCAAGCGGCTCCAGTCACCGCCGCTGCTCAGCGTCGTTGACGCTGGATGTGGGAAAAGGCAGCGGCTTAATAGCGGCCTCCGGTCTATTCTACGTGGACTAATACGCGTTAACAGCAGGAAGGAACACAGAGGGGCGCCAGGATTGTGGTGATGCGGAGATATACTCGATTTCGCGTAGTTCCGGATTTTGACAGCGTGGACGGACGAAAAACACGTTCCATATCAACGCCTTCCAAAAGCTTTAGAATATTGTCAGTCGTAAATCAACAGTGAAAAAAAATGCTCTAATTTAGGAGCGCATTAAATAAATATTTCATTTGTTTATGAATTTATCTAAAATAAACAATTCCGAAATCAAAATATTACTTAAAAACCAAGGCAGTCACATATAAACTGAGATCTATTACTACATTATGAGTCATTTTATTATTTGATTTAAGAACGAGATGAATTCAGCATCTCTTCGACGCCCACATACATATGAGAAGTATTAATAATGAAAATATGGCTAATGAGGAGGAAAACATGAAAAGTAGTAAAGTTATCAATATTTTATGCCTGTTTAAAAACATAAGTCGGAGATAAATAATTCACAGAACCTAGAAATAGTAGCTACAAGTTATAACGGGATAAGCTCTTAAGTCTATCTCTCTCTAAATATTTTACTAATACCGTACGATATAATGTCATTACAGTTCACTATTCTGCTTTATAAGTATTTACATTATTAATGGGGGATTGTTATCTCAGGGACCTGTGGGACAACCTATATTGGCTGGAACCAATGTTGATCTACATGCATTTTAGAACGTTTGAAGGAGTTCCGGACATTAAGGAACTCAATCGGGAACTCCCTATGAGAAAGAAAATAAGCTATATCCCTCGATAATAAAATTAATATGAATAAGTTTGTGGTTCCAAAGATGCAAACAATTTCTCTTTTATTATGCCAGTGAAAATATGGAAGAACTAGGATACTAATGAATGTAACGCACTAATAGAACCAAACCATTAACAAGGTCATGGAATATTTCCAGTAGATAGCGATGGAAATTTACGATATAAAATTTTTACAAAAATTTTAAATTTCACTTGATTATTGGCGAGTGTATCCAGTTGGTGTAAGAGTAATTATTAAATATCCTCTTTAAAAAAATATATACCAAAATGAAATGATTAAAAGTTGCACTTCTACTTGTACAGCAGAGACACTGGTCATTACCCTGAGAATCCCAATAAGAGTAGGCATTAAGTACAATTCCTTATCCAATTGCATCCGTGCATGCGGTCTTTTGTGAGAAAATATGTCTGTTTTAATAGCAGTTTAAACACATTGTATTCAAAATACAATCTGTGCTACTACCGGAAAGGACAATGCACACTCGGTTCCATCATTTGACTTATTGAGTAGCTTATCATTTCTCATTTGATCACAGGAAAGATAACCCTAAATAAAAAATTAAATCAACTGTTAAATATTTATTTTGAACAATAGTTGCATTCGACCGATTCTGACAGTTTTTCAGGCTATATTTGTATGATAGTTGAACGCGGTTTGGGCACTTTTATCAGATCGTTACAAGTAAAACATGTTGAAACTCACATTAAAAATGCATATGAATTAAAAAAAATTCACTTCAAGGGGAAAATATATTATAATATTTTATACCGTAATAGTTTGAGAATAAATGTCTTCCTACTCAATTCAATGTCACTATTTTACTTTGTTTATCAAAAGGGTAGATGTCTGAGGACATATGTCACGATGGCGGAGAGTAATAGAAATATTTTTTGTAACAAGGAAAGTTTCTAAATGAAACAGCGTTACTTACACTTATACTTCTTTAATATATTCTTAGCAAGCTCATTTATTAAATGATCTGTCTCTTAAAACATATGGTTGTAGAAACACAGACATGAAACAATTCATGAAATGGGTCAAAGAGGATAATATGTTGATACACCAAACAAGAATACTGTTTGACTTGTGCGATTGTAACGTCTTCATCAAGTGTAATAACCCGTTATTTCGTTCCTGCGTTCTGACGTCGGTCGTTGGAAGGTAGACCTGAATTCTCATGCAAGGTCATTTTCTGATTAGTTCGGTTCCTCTAATTGAAACCACATCCCTGTCCTTATGCAAATATATGTTGGGTAGTTCTCATAGTTCCAAAAGAGTATTACCAAGGATTCTTGGATTGGATAAGTATACCTTGTCATTTATGTGTCTGCAATTGTTCCTTCTGGGGGTGTAAGATATATTTTCTTCAAACTTACAGTTTCACATTATTCCACGCATACCTCGCGTAGTATTCACAAAAAGTAACAGAAATTTCATAGTAATTTTAAGTTAAACTTAAATTTTCTACCTTAATTGGTTTTAGTAACCAGCACGTAAAATTGACTACCGAACTAACTTTTTCTAAGAACACATTTTTACCTTTGAATGTTTTTGAATATATTGTTTTCTTTCATAATTTCTTTTCCAACATAATAAAAAGAGGTGATTCTCAAGTTTAAAACCAAGTATTCTGAAACGTAATGTCATATCAAACAATAGGTCTTTAAAAATATTTTAGTTCAAATCCTTTAATATTAATGTTGCTCGTTATAGAAATTGATAGGATGTAAATTGATATTTATATAATGATTTTTCAAAATTGAACTGTAATTAATGAAATACGGTACGCAAATAAAAAAATACAATTTCTTTGCCGAGTGTTTTATGATAAGTGAAATGATAAAGTGTCTCAGTTTGTCTGAACCCAATGTCAGTCCTTCGAAAAAAAGGTTAACTTCATGAGAGACGTTTTTTAGTGATTGTTGTTCTTATATCAAGAGGTCAGTGGTTATATTAAAACACACAAAATTCCACGAATGCAAACGTAAGAAAACGCATTTAAGATAACTCAGTTAAAATTTTAAACTTGTTACTTAAACTTCATAAACTTAAACTATTTGGCAAAAAGCTAATGATTATTTCTATTCCATAACATCGAGATACTCAATTAAAAATATTTATGCGTTTTGTGGTAACAACTGAAACAATCATGTTTGAGGACTCTATTTCTCATTATCATTTTAATTTGGAAATTTCCGAAACATTATTTTCCGGATTTCATGAGGAATCACAGAATTGACAGATGCGTGAAAAGATAGTTAAACGTTGCGCTTTACTCTTTCACGGAATACAAGGGAGAGAGCATGTCATAACGTTTAAATAAAAAGGAAGCTGTAATGAAATTTCTGTAATACATATGATCTAATATATACAGATGAATGTGTGTACTTGACAATTTATCCAGCAAACAAATATTTTTATAAGGCAACATTTTGAAAATACTTCTTTTCCCCCGTCATAAATGATTTATTAATACACATGTGATTTATATTTACCAAACTTGGAGAAATTGTCGGAAACGATCTAGACGTTTCTATGTCATATTTTATTTTTTGAAGTAGCTTTTTTATTGCACAACTATTTCCAAAATTATGATCAAGGGATGTGAACGAAATAATAATACTATCGCGACTACTACTAGTCCTGTTCTTAGTTTTTTTAAATTATGGCATAAATAGAACCGATTACTATAAAATTCAATATATATATATATATATATATATAGTATACAAGTATATAAATTATTTCAGAAAAAAAATATTACAAAAAATTAGATAAATTTAAACAACATTTCTTGTTTATTTAAAATAAATACATAAAAAAGATACATTTCTTCTATTTACATTTTCATTTAATACTTTCAACGTTATTACACTTTTACTCATGACTAACTTTCAGCAGCGTTATGCTGCATAGAATTTGGAATAATAATTATTCTCTGCATCGTAAAAGTAGTAAATGACATAAAGTGGTTATCCAGTATTTCATTTTCAAGCTAAATAAATTTAATAAGATAAGTATATTTCATGGGAGATCGTCAATTAGCGTTACGCGGAAGGTCTACACGAAATTAACTCCCATTACATTTTCGTATTTTTAAACAAATTTTAAGAGAGATAGTGCAAAGTTAACAAGTAAAATGAAGATTCTTCTCCCAAAAAATAATATGTATTAATAAATCATTTATGAGGGGGAAAAGAAGTATTTTCAAAATGTTTCCTTATAAAAATAGAATATAGCGATCGTATCCGGTGTTGGATTTTTAAAAGACCCTGTGTGGAAGGGATGAGAAGAAGCCATGAAGGGCGGACAGACGGACGCCCCGAGTGCCTTCCAAGTGAAGGGTGTGCCTCCGAAGGGACTTTCGTCTACCTGCCCGCGGTCGCGTCGCCCATCGACAAGCCACCGTCGAGACACGGGAGCCGGCGCGCGCGCGCTGGCAGGGCGAGGTGTTAACTTGCTGGGATTAAAATACCACTCGCTCCAAGATTCCCGGGCTAAGGAGGAAAGTTTAGATCCCAAATACGATGTCAATGTAAAAACATTCCTTTTGCATGTTGAAGAATTTTCCAGTGATGTCGTTCCTGCTGTGGCTTGGTTGTGATGTTTACGTTGAGTGCGATTTGGGCGCTGTTTAAATTCAAATTCTTGTGAAACCGAGACACTAAACTGATATATGACTGAAATACATCATTGCATGGTGTGAAATACATATATTTAATTCCGTATTCCAATGTTCGGTGTTTACAAATTTCTCGTTTGAAAATAATCCAACTCAGAAATGTTGGTGAATGTGAATGAAAAAATTAGTTTTTTTTCATGATATACAACTCGGTCATATTGAGTAATTCTTGATGTATTAGTCTTACAGAATATAAAATTATTTCACTTAATGAAAGATTTTTTAGTTTCAAGAAAAACATATTAAGAGGATTCTAATGAATAAATCAAATTGTAGATGTAGTTTCGCTGTAATGATAGAATTATTTTAGAAATATTTACACCTGTTATTCAACGGCTAAAAATGAAGAGCCAATTGCTCTTAATTTGAAAAAAGCGTTGTATGTTAAGAAGAATAAATTTAAGAATGAAAAATGTATTATAATATATTTTACTTTAACAATATGATGGTGAGATTACTATCCCTTGACAAGCAATATTAACATTCGTAATTAGAAATGATTAATCAACGTTTAAAAAATATTACGAAATTTTGAGAGAGCCACAAAAAATTCTACATTTGTTTGAGAGCCTGGAACTGTAGCATTTTTGCTAAGATTCCAAAGGAATATTGAGATTATTGCAGAGACTTTTACGAAAGTCAAGTACCCAAATGACTCTTTCAAGACATATTGTCAAAAATCAGCTCAAAACTGCGAATCTAACTAAATCACACTAAGTGATTGAGACTTAATTATTGCACCACAACCTTTAAAATATCAAAACAAAATTAAATTTTCAAAAATGTTCTACGGTAATACTGCACAATTCTCCTTAGCTGGTGATAAAATGAGTTCATATTTCGAGGTGAAATGCTATCGCGACGAGAAGGCGGTCTCTTCGCTGGCGCCCGCCACCGCCGTCGACGTTCGTCCCGGCTCAGTGCCACAGCAGCCGCCAGGGCTTCGACGCGTCGTGGCGCGCCCGCGGCGACCGCCCTGTTCTTTCGGCCTACGTGTGCGGCGCACACGAACATGTGCGCGACAATTCACATGGACTGGGTAGAATCGGAAAAGCGTTCATCAAATATATGCGATGAATGAAGGGATGATATTACAGAAGGGAAAATTCTCCTCAGTATCAACGTCTTCTCACAAAATACCTAAGAATGTGTCCTTCTGGCGTACAAAAGCTTCAATTTTTATAAACCTTTTTTTTTTCTCGAGAGAAGAAACATTGCCTTTTTTCCCTGTCGAGTTATGCTGAGGGCGACATGCAACCGGATTTTCATTACAATAATTCTGTTAGTGCTTTTTACCGCACTCGTAACTAAATAAAATATTGAAATTTTACGGCCGTGTTGAATTGTTTCATGGTAGATTTGAAACGACAATTAACGTGACTGCTGGAATCACTGAAAGAGACGTGAATTACTTGAAGAGTTTGTTTCGTTACATGGGACTTGTGATATATGTACGAGAATTCTTCAACTCGCCTGTTTTAATTGTTGATCCTAATTGTTTTGTTTTCAATTACGCATTGCCTTGAGATTTAAAAAAATAAATGATGGAGTACTGCTGATGATAGTCTATCATGCGATATCAGCTGTCAGTTGTACTTGTAAATTTTAAATGCACACACTCAAAGAAAATAATGTTTTATCCAAGGAAAAGCTGATAATGTGAATAGACGTAATTTTCAATCTGCGAATAAAGTTAATGTGGCATTCTAATAGAGAAGTGATACCGCGCGAAAACAATTTCCTCGATGGTCACACATGCGTTTTGTCTGTGTTTATAATTATGAAAATAACTTGGGGAAAATGTGCTCTGGACCGGCAAAGTCTTTCACGCGGGACATGCTTGTGGCCACGACAAACCAGTCACGATGGTAATCCTGTGAATAAAAAATCCCAAAAGTCATTGTGTCGGACGTTACTTTGAAAACGCGTCGATATGTATTATTATTATTATGGCTCGCAGGAAGTCAGTCGGGGGCAAAAATCATTGCGTTCTTCCGGTGTTACACATGACGGGTTCGACAAAACAGAGTAGCAGCGACAGAGCGTAACGAGAAGCGAGGAAACAACTGAACAACACAACGCGTCATGAATTGTATACAGCGACAGGCACAAACTGAACTCTGGGGGAGCACGTGGAAATTTTACACACCAAGGCGAGAGAAAATGGAACCATCGGCGCAGCAGGGCTCTTTTAATTAAAATATTAAACCAATTTAGATGTTATATGCTAATTACGCTTTTCTGAGCGGCGCTGCGTTGGAACAGCAGAGTATTAAAAAACATGATGGTCTTCACAAGGAAGATGCACTGGAGTAACGTAAGTTACCAAGTTACGGATTGGATTTATTTGCATTTCTTTCGCAGACTACTCTAATTTGCTGGCGAGCTCTACACTTTGTTAAACGCAGTGCAACCTGTTTGTGTTTCAAATTATAGGATATCAACTTATATTTAAGACCTCCGTAATTCTTTTTTTATATTTGAGACATGAACGCGGTATTTAGAACTGTATTACTTTCGTTTTCCCTGAGAAGAGCAAAAACAATTAAGTACACACTTGACTGAAATTACATTTAATAAATGCAAAAAACAATAATAAAATAAACAACGAGGAAATTCTTACAAACAAATATAAATATAAATATTTCAAAATCAGATTTGAAATGTTTACATTATAGAAACACGTGTCACACGACAACTCATGAACTCACGAATGACATTCAAGAGTATGACTGCGAATACGTTGATATGTAACTATGAAAACAATGCTTGTACGTAAAATGTGTTGAATCAACAAAATTGATTCTTTACTCACCTGTGAACATCCGACGTCGCCGAGCGGCCCGCCTTTCGTGTTGGCCGCTACCCAGGCTTCAGCAAACGTTTCCATCGCGCTTTGAAAGTCCATCGCTTCCCACAGAATAACGCAACAACAAACAACAAAATGTGTAACAACAAAACACGTCCCGCGCTAGGATCGGGTCTCTGAATTTATTGTTTTACACAGACATCACACGCCTCGTCGCTGGCCGCCGAGAACGACAACACAGGGCCGACAGCAGCGCCAAGCCGCCGCTGTAGTAGGGCTGCGGCGAAATCATGAACTAGCAGCAGCGACGCCCCGCGCGTCCACCCTCTTCCAGCGCTCGCCTCCGACTGAAGTGGCGGGCGCCGCTCTGTATACGTTTATAGCGGGAGTCGGATCGAGCCGGCGCGCTACGTCGCGATCAAATGTGAGTGTCGTGACGCAGTCCGCTTCGGGACGCGTGCACGAAAAATTGTAAAACCGGCCCACGTATAGCAGAGGGGGAAATTAATTGTAATATACGTCAACGAGAACTTTTTTGGCCTCAACGCGAGAATGAAGGAATGAATACGCTGCGAAGGCAGCGTGCGTATGAATGATAAGCTAGAACCAACCCCAGCGACTCTTTCGATCAGGAAGGCGGCGTCTGGGACCGAACACCGTGAGGATCTGGCCCACCGAAGGCGTTAGCAGCGGGAAATATGCGGGGCAGTGTCAGCGCGCACACTCCGACGCGATGCGGGCGGCGGAGGCAGCGGAGACGGCGGCGGCAGCAGCGTCGTGGCGCGGGCGGCGGCAGCGGCGGTGGCGCCGACAGTGGAGGAGGGGAGGGGGCGCCGTGCGCCGCCGGGTGGGCGTGCTCTGCGCCGGAGAGGTGTGTCCAGATTTAAGGAGGAGGAGGGGTCTACGCGGTTCGAGGTGGGGGGCCACTAGCAGCATCCGGCGTCAAGGATTTTAAAACATCGTGGCGCTACTGCTTGCGCGTGCGATACGTCGGCGTCCGAGTGACGGGGATCATGGTCCGAGCGCGGACTGAGCGCACTGGCGCAGCGGCGGACACGCGCTGCAAAGTGTCCATATGTGGTGCAGTGGTAGAGCGGGTTTGTTGGCAGGCAAATAGGCGCGAGGAGTCCAGAACGGAACGAAGAACATTAAACACCTTAAAATAATTAATTCTGTAGGTGGTAGATGAGGTTAATTTGCGGATTGAAATGATATGTAAGAACATTTTATTAACTTCATCAATCGAGCCGTAACGTATTACTTACATGTGATTAATTCTTATCTACTAAAAATATAATTAAAGTATTTTTCTGTACTTTTATGTCAAAAACTTTTTCTCAATCATATTTACACGAAAGATGATCAATTTCAAAATAACTCTTCATATATATATACACGCCACTTAGACAACAATTTATCCTGGGAAAAATATTTGTTGGATCTTCACAATGAAATCTATCAAAGAGCTTACATGTTGAAGTATATGTGATGTTCTGCTGATCTTTGATTCAAAGAAAGGGGTGGATACCCCTTCCACAAAATCTGGAGATCAGAATACAATGTGCATTGTGGTTAAGCATTGGTTAGAATTTCTTCAGTCAAAACGTTATACTGATTTTATATACAGGTAATAATGAAGCATGTGTAGAAATATATTGCACTTGAACAAGGCTTCAAGATTTAGACTTGAGGCACAAACATGAGTTTAAGAAAAAAAAACGATAAAATAATTTATTATGAGTAGTTTATTACAAGTATATTTTAAGGTATTGTAAAAGAATCTTGGTTATGAAATAACTTAATGGAATTTTGGGAATAAGATTTTTGACAGTTTTTAATCGGAGACCAAGTCGATTATACGTTTCTTGTGAGATGAGAACTATAATTGGCGTCTTACCTGCTTGGATAGATGCGCAAAATTATTGTCCTGATTTCTGTATTTTTACATTTGTCGGGGACTAATTTTTTCAGTATTAATGGATGATGGTCTGCATATCATTAGCATAATGAAAAGCATATATTTGCAAATCAATGCTATGATTTTGTCAAAAATCTTGAATAGTGCTGACTTTTTGCGTAGTTTAAATTATTAAAATGTGGGTAGATATGGTGCATTTCTTCAAACGAAAATAACATTCGCACATTTTTTTGTTCCTGTTGACCTACTGATGTGTGTAGTTTAATATTTTGGGTAGTCGATGTGGTTTTGAAATCTCGCGTAATATAAAAAAGTTCTCTCACGATGTATAACATTTTGTGTGTCCGGATGAAAGCTATATTTATTCATCGATGGTGGAAACAATGCATGCCAGTCCAAAAGTATTAAAAGCCAATGATGTAAACTACGGATGTTGTTAAAATCTTTCAAATTCAGATCAGCTTGACTCCTATTTCCGGAAATACGTGCACGTTCCATTTGTGCATATTAAAAATGCAAATAAATTGACAAAACATATAAATGAACAACGTTGCTTTTTTCACTCTTCTCGTGATAAAGCAATAAATATCCTTTGAGCTTCACACTTTTAACATATTCAATGTCCAATGTATATTTATATTCCGATTTGTATTAATGAAATAATTTTCACGTTTAACTGTCATATTTCTGATGGCAACACTTAAGATGTTATTGATACGTTATTATTTTAACTATTTCAATTTTGGGGTCAGTATCCGTAGAATTTTCAGTATTTAACCTTATCAAAAATTTTAATATTTCTTTAATTTTCCATGGATTTATATCGTCGTCACGTTCTCATCGCATATTATTTATAAATTCTGAATATTACTCTTAATTACAGGTCTAATATTTTGGTAATGTGATAAAAATAGTTAAAATTGACAAATTTCAAGATAAGTTAGTCGCGAATATTCCACTGCTCCATTAAGAAAGTTTATACCAATGATTGTTTCTAAGAATTTGTGCAAAATAATACAAGATTGTTCATTTCTTTATTTCTATGATTAATATTTGTCGATGTACATATCTTTATTGAGGAAGGTATCTCGCAGTGTTCAACCGGAATATGTTTTTGTCATAAATACATTCATTTTTAAGTTTTCCTTAGTAATTCTGTTATAAATAATCAACATTATTTCCTTTATATTGTTATAGCAACCTGTCAGTTGATTTGTTATAGCCGTGTTGAACAGATTAAATTCTATTTATTAGTTGAGTTTGCGTGGATACTGTTACCACTCATCAAATATAAGGAACTTATGCTGCGTTCGGAGAACAATTTTTTGTTTTGCGAAATTTACTTTTAAATTAGGGGAACAATTAAACTAATCGCTTATGAACTGAGCAAGTGTTATCTAGTGAGGGCCACGTGTTTAAGGTGTCTAGACTTTGGGATGGTGACGCGAACTTCATGTTTGTATAATACCTCCAGATGAAGAATGCTGACTGCTGGGATACCTCTGCTTATCATGAGTTTTATCGTCGCGAGCGCTGAGAAGGTAGAAGAGTGTTCAGAAGTTCTTACTTAACGATATGTGCAAAGACTCGTTCCCACGCGGTGGAAAATAGAAGATTTCTTATACGTTTTAACTATATTTTACTTACAATTTCTCAAATATTAGGTATTTTTTACAAATATTTACAACCTTCAGAGTTGTGTGCTGAATATAAATATTGCAAAATGCGAAGTTATATAATACTTCATTATTTTTGTAATAATTTGTGAGAATGGTTTGCGAGGAAACGTTATTAATTCCCACAAATTTTACGTCCGATCGACACATTGTGTGATCTGACCCTTCCCACCACATCATCTTATTATTATTATTAATAGTATCTTCTCTCACCATTATAATCATAATTATAATCCTTAATTCACGATAGACGGTTTCGAAGAAGAATCTCACTTCAGATTGCAAGTAACTAAGTAATTTTTTTGCTTATTTTCCACAGCATTTTATGTAAATATGATTGTTGTTTTTTAACTGGATTATATTTAGTTTGGGAATGAAGAATTGGGCTATCATGAAAATTGTTATTTTCTGATTTCCTCTTTTCCCTGGTCTCTTTCTCAACGTAAGAACAACGTAAATTTTAATTTTATACAAATGAAGGAAAATATTGGGGTACAGAGAAAAAAAATTAGTATGTTGAATAATATGAAACAAAATACATGGTCTGAGCAACGAAAACAGACCCTTTCGTTGCGTATGAGAGATTACTGGGCTAAAAGGAAGGCCTATGAGTGTTGATTGTGCGTGCTCCTAAGCAACCCATTCGCGAAGAAGAAGAAAATATGAAACAATAAGTAAAATGTGCATAAGGGGCTGAAAACACCAGAAATGACAAATTATACTTATAGATTTGTATAAAGAAGAGTGATATGAAACTAAAAAAGTTTAAATATAGTAGTAAATAGTTTTAAGAGCCCAGATTGATGGAAATTCATATGATACATTAATTAGTTTTTTTTTCTTATTTCATATCTTTTGGCAAGATTCTGGCCATTTGTCCCGTAAATCTGTTAGTGTAAATTAGAGTAAATTTAGATGATATTAGACACTCTATTTTGACTGCAAATTATATTTGTTCCCAAAACTGTCTGCTGATATTTGTGTTCAGTTTTGTTTAGTGGTCCGTGCATAAGTTCAGCGAACTCTGCGTTCTTCAAAGGAACAATTGAAATATGAGACTAACTGACATTTTTATAGAAGCGTCTCGTGAAACGACTTATCCTCCCGACGAAGGTACAAGTCAAAGCAAAGAAACGTAAGAGAGAGAGAGAGGATGTATCTTAACAAATGTTGCTACCTGTAACGTGCCATTCTGTTGAGCTCTAACACTTAACGATAACAATCAATGGTTTACCTAGAGGAAATAACATTTGTTTCCGATTGACAGACATTGTATACACTGGATGCCAGAAGACGAATTTCTTGGCTTATTGGAGCATGTGAAAAAAATACAAGTCCAACAGTAACTTAACTGAATTAATGGACTTAATCATTACACTAATAATCGCAACTTGTCTTTCAAAAAGGGAATATTACCTCTTTATCCAAACTCTTCGTGACACATTAATGATTTAGAATACTCATTTCTCACGGCGTTCCACTCCATTTGTGATGCACTTTTCTAATATTTTTATAATTTTGGAACAAATAAGTATAAAGTTTCTCCTACTTCTTATCTGTTGCAGAAAGAGTGTTAGGTTCCGGATGAACAACTGCGATTCCGATTATATTGGCGAAGAGCTGATAAATACATTTTTTATGACCAATTATGTTAACAAAAAGCATTATCTTCTTGAATTTTTAATTTAAGAAAATAATGCTATTCGGCAACATATTGACTTGGGGTCTTGTTTAGTTCCTGCACAGAAGTACTGCAATAAATATTTTTCTAACCCTTATAATCTGAACTCTAAAGGGGCCCCAAATTCTCTTCAATCAGCTTTGCAAGAGGGACAAAACCATATTTAATAGTAATTCAAAGGTCAGTAATAACTCCGTGAACCATTTGCATTCCGTGAAGTGAGTATGTGGAGCAACAATGGTGAAGGTGCAAGAGGTGATGGAGCGGGCAGCGAAGGCGGCTGCGGCATCGGAAGTTGGCGGTGTCTAGGACGTTCAAGCGTGACCGCTCTCCGCACCGGAAACGGCGTCACTCGTCACGCGGCCGCGCGCGCCCGACCAAAGAAACTCGACTCCCACTCTGCACTCGGCCCATGCCCTCTCTTACCAGTGGCGGCGATTGGGTATCAAAAGTGAGGAGGCAAAAAATATTGAACACTAGCAATATTAAAACAAGGGAACATTTTATTATTATTACTACTACTACTATTATTATTATTATATTCATTTAATACTCAAAGGTTTTATTATTACAACCATTTTCAAAAATGAATAAAAAAATTGGATACTAAATAACAATACACTTGTTACATGTAAATATTTAATAATTTAAATGTGAAAATGATTATGAAATTGTTAAACTGTATTTATAAGAACTAAAGGATAATAGTAGTAAACAAATCACTAATCAAAAAATGATTTAAAAGTTTTTTGTCTTAGTTGTTGCTATAAAAAAATTTTATAATTCTTTTTATAAAACTTTTAAATTTTAAACCAATGTAAATTTGTCGCAAAACTGGAAAATAAATTTCAAATTCTAATTCAAAAGAAAAGGATTTTGAAATACCACACACATATAGTAGTAGTACAGTAAAGGTTATATTAAGAATTAAAAACTAAATAATCTCTCTGACAAGTTCTTGTGAACTTAGAGATATTTTGATCTAATAATTAACATTAATTTAAAAAAATTGTAAAAAAAATTCTTACGCATTTTGAACAGTAATTATGTTGAATCAATATAAAATTTAAAAATATTTGTTTTTGTTAATTATGTACTTACGTAAAATTGCAGGAAATAAATTTTAATTCTATTATTATTATTATTATTATTATTATTGTACTCAAGTAATGCTCAAATGTTTTATTATTTAAAATATTAAAATTTTTATTTTTCCTTAACTCCTCCCCTAATTTCCGACACTGGCTCTTATTACCGCCTTACAACTACTGATGCTATCATCTGCAACCTTGCTAATTTTAACATCTCCTCGCCTATAGTACATTCAATAATTATGCTCCCACAGGTACAATCATGATATGCAATTCCCCTCCCCTCCAAAGAAAATACTTGGAGAAAGAAGCACACACAGTCGGAGACGTGGCGATCGGTCACTGCGAGACTTATCCTGTAAGGGGCATCGAAATGGTACTTGAAATAACATAAAGCCGTTAAATTCAACTGAAATGTTCTATAATTTTATTAAAACGGTAAAATAAATAATTGCTGTTATTACTAAGTACAACCCGCAATTTCAATTTATTTTGCATAATCCTTAACACAGCATGCAAACACGTTGGTGTGAGGTTTGAACTGCTGGTAAATATATTCAAACTATCGTCAGATTGACTTCACATTGACTTTTGAAGATAATTTAATTTTTTATTAATACTTTAGGTATATAGATACATACAGCACCCACTGTGGGTCTATTCATAAAAAAATAGAGATATTTTGATACTACCCATTTTGCATAAACTAAAGTGGATAAACCAACCGGTGAAAATGAATATCAGTTAAAACGAGGCTGCATAACAATATCTTAAAACATAAATGAAATAAAATAAAATAAAAATTATTTATGTGAAGTATCTATTCAGTACAGTTATCATGAATGTTTATCTTTACGGCGTCGTCACACAACGTATCAGAAAACATCAACGTAGTAAAGAATGTACATTCGCTTTCGCGCAACGACGCCTCGACGACGTTACCAATCCGCATGCATGTAACGTCGATTCCACCTCCCCAGGAAATGTTTTTTGTTTTTTTTGGTGTTGTCAATTCATCCCTGTACGACTTTCTCGACAATGTTGAATTATCATTATTAGCACAACTTTTATGGATAACATCCATCATCTTGCTTTGTTTAATCATATTTAACAGGCTTATAGCACACATTCATTTGAGGACGTTTTTCAGGCATCCGACAGCGGTTTGGTTTGAACTAAGCTACTTTGCTTCGCGACGTGACGGCACCACCACTGAGCTACTGCAGCACGGTAGTTTGACGTACATTTTTTTAATTGATTGGGATATTATTTGTCATTATGATGAAATGTAAAAATATTCTTGCGTTTTGGCAATATATTTATTTACTAGACCGACGTTTCGACAGCGAACGCTACTTCCCTCAGGGCTTAGTTGGTCCTCAATACAACTCCATCATTAAACTACTTCATATCCATAACATCAAAAACATCAACTACCATTTTATCACTCATCAACAAAAACGAGAATTTTTTTTATTCTTTTGAGTTGCGCTGTCTTAGTGTTGGAACCATGAATATAGACACATTCGAGTAAAATAACAATCCTCTTTACGATCTTGAAAAATAGATAATGAAGTACCGAGAAAATATTGTAATTATGAACGCAAACGTTTATTTATTTTGAATATATTCTTCATTTTGAATTTATTATTAGATTAATACAATTGAAAATAACACTATTTAAAATAATAATTACATATTGGGAACATTAGCGTACAAAAATTCAAAATATCATCAGAGAACAGTTGTTAGACGTCGAGACAACGATGTAAATTTCCGTCGACTCGACTTCAACTTTACGGCGACTTCAACTTAGACTCGATCACGACGTCGAGGTTTCGTAGTTAATTTTCGTCGTCTTGACGTCGTATAACCGAGACGTCTCGACTTGAAGTTTTGAACGATCCGACGTTGGAACTGTGTCATTTATTCGACATCGAAACAGGTCGCAATGATCATTATTCTCAATAAATTTTATCACTGCTCCCACTACATTGTACGTGGAACGGTTTACTGGAAATTTTTAATGTTTGGTCATGTTAGGTATGTTGAAAAAATGTGAGGGAACATTCAGCTCAAGTGAAGTAGAAATGGGAGTAGATGATAAGAGAAGTTGATTTTAAATACCCTTTATAGTTTTCGAAGAACAAAGTGAAGGCTATTGGAAATCTAGACGCACATATTCAATATAATATGATACTTTAATACAGAGCAGGTATTAATGATATTAATCAGTCGAATTTAGCACAACATGAAAGACGATATCGAATACTTCTAGTCCCCCAGGAGAAATGTGAATATTTTCTCTTTCGATTAGTGGGAATTCCTGGCCAAAGAATGAGCGAAATCGAATACAATTTTTATTTACCAATATATTTACCAATAAGTGCACTACGAATCATTTTCCTTTTTCATTTTAGTATATTTAATTTAAATGTGTTTTTATATATCTCAAAATAGTGCAAAATGTTTTTAAAAGGTCGAAAGTAATAGTGTAAAAGTATGACGTTTAATAATCATTTCATAATTTTCGATTACAGTTTTGTGTGAACACATTATCTCAGTCTAGTGAAGCTATTTCTGTTAAGCAATTGCAAATATAAGTAAAAAACATTTGGCCGTATCGTTTAACTTGTCCAATAAAGCATAAGAGAACCATGCTGATGAAATTTGCTTACCTTCAAAAAGCATTAAGCGAATCGATGCAAATATTTACATTGCAAGCGATCTAAAAATATCTCTTAAGTAGACCTGTTCTTGGAGTTTTATAACTCCCCTCGTGAGTAAACGAATCAAGATATTTTATGTTATTTCGTTGTGTTTAAAACTCACAATCTGCAAACAAAATGCTAGTGCTCCTCTAGAGAGTAAACTTTATCTCCAGGTGAATGACTTTTGAAGACTCAAGCAACGAGGAAAGTTACTTGCAGAAGAACAACCACCCACAACAAAGTCGGCGTAAAACCCTTTGTCATTCATGAGACATCAGCAAACACAATTTATCGAGAACTCTTTGAGTGCTAATATACGTTACGCGGAAATATCCTCAGGCTGTGACAGCGTTCGTCTCTTGTTTAGTCACATGACATGATGCTAAATCTGACTTACATTTCGCATCATGCATTCCCGTGGAATTATTTTGCCTCCTCATCGTGATTACTAATTAAAAATATAACTCAAAACATTTTTACCAGCATTCCTGAAGATTAAAAAATATGTTTTAGAAACTGGGCAACATTGTTATTGCTTTGGACATAGGTTGCAGATTCGTGTCTAGGATTGCCAGTCACATTTCAATGGCCATCTAGGACCATTCCACCAAAGGCGTGTAAATTTTTTTGGTATCATCCCCTAGTGCAACCAATAAAAATCTAACATTAACTTCAGGTATTTTCTTCAGAACTTGTAGTTAGATCATTATATCATCTTCGAGAATGGATATCAATTTATAATATATAATTAATATTGAGAATTTACATTTGTGATGAAGTTAATAATTTAATTATACAAAAATATGACATATTATGTTTCACCCGTGGCATTAAGATGGCATTTTTCATATTTAATGTGCTGTGGAGGATGTAGTTGAAGTTTGGTTTTGAAATACTTCTTCACGAGGGTACCGGGAGAAGGTTGCCAATAAAAAGTAAGAGCTTACATTTTTCATCTCATTCTCTGTTGGGAACATTGTTTTCAATGTCGTGTATAGTCAATAATTGATTAGATTCAGTCTAAAAGCAATATGATTGCCTATTTTAATGAAACGGTGCGTGAAGGAAGAAATAGGAAACCATGACACACAGAGGGATGAGAAATATATCTTCAGCAAAATGATTATGCTGACTAAACAATATTTTTAGTATTTTATTTGTAAGTCTGTTTGGTTTTGGAATTTAACTGATAAAACTATTACATATTGTGTAACAAATAAAACTATTGAATTGCAAGACACCGGCAACCCAACATCTCTCAATATCTCCACCCGCGTGATGTGGAAGAGCAGGTCAATTTACCGATAGGAACCTCGCGTTCTGATGGGTAGACCGATAGCTTCGAAATTCGACACACTCATTTTCAAGGATGGGTCCAAGTGCTCACCCCAGCAATGTTTTTGAAATTCGATGTATGTTTTTATGATTTTGAACGTTGGACGTTTTTTATTTTCTTGCGTGATTTTTATGTAATAGATGTGTCTTTATGAAACATTTAAGGGATTTGGAGTCAGTAACAAGACATACTAAAGGGTATGGGCTTCAAAATTAGACACACGCATGATTGTACAAGAGCACCACCGAGCGATCTTTTCGAAATTCGATTTCGAAATGTTTTCAATACGGAAAATTGAGTGATCATATCTCACTAGAAAATTAAGAGACTCTTGAAATGTGTCAAAACGAAATTAATCAAATATCTCAAAGTGAAAACTCAAATAATTACAAAAAAGAAAATATTTATGTACACCAATCTCATCCTGCAGATTTACTTTCCGTATTGAAAATGCTTTGTATTCTAATTTATATTTCCAGCAAAGACAGCGTTCCAATCTGTTGGAGACCATTGATTCAGTCAAAATTAAACACTTCTTCGAAAATGTTCTTGGTGAATCATCTCCTGTTTGTCTATGAACTATGATAAGGCGGCCGAAGATTTAATTTTTATCCAATTTCGCGTGATTGTCTTGTGATATATAATACATTTTTACGAATAGAAATAATGAGGAATTCTTCGTGGCCAATTATCTTTAATAGCCTTGAGACATTGGGTATTCAAAACCAATAACGTCATAGCCAGTTATGGTGCCGAACCTATGTAGTTATCGACCTTTCAGACGCAATCACATTCGAAATGGTTAGGTGTCTCCTCTTCTTTCTCTTAGACACATTGTTTATACCATATTTTTCCTATTACATAGGTATTACAGTTACCTGTTAGAAATTCGAGCAACATAGCACTCCGATTGAACCATGTCTCTTTCTAAAGATCACCTATTGGTTATAATTTTAGGTCTGCTTCCCTTTTGCACTCTTATTCCATCTTTTTTGCCTCCCAACTAATAATTCTTGCCATTCCTTCCCATCTTGCTCTACTTTTTGTATTGAATGTTATTTTCTGTTTTTTCTTATCTATCTCCATGATTTTCACTTGTGTATCTGTAGGTTCACAGACCACATTGCAGTCAAATCTTCTAGAGAATCGGCCGATTTGACCGTGAAACAACCAGTTTCATTTAAGTGAAACACCATTTAGCTTCAGTACTCTTGAAGTGTAAATTTACAACTCTATACCCTGGACTGAACCGATTTAATAGTGGATCGATATTAACCCTCTTCTGTGCAAAAGAAGTATCTCGTTTGTTTATATTAAATTTACTAAATGCATTTCATCTCGTGCTATAGAATATGTCTGTAATTTTCCTTGTTCAGTAATTTAGATGATCCAGAAAGGACAGCCATTCATTCATCATAATTCCTAGACATTTCGTTAATTTTGCTATTGGATTTCATATCTCCTGTTTATTGGTCATACCGCTTCTTTTTCCAAGTTCTTTTTTTTTCGGTATAAAAAGCTGAAATTTTAATTATTTTTTCATTCGTTTGTTCTATTTGTTACAACTTCTTGTGTTTTTTTCTATTTGTCTTCTGCTCTGCCCCTCCTCATTCTCGGCTATATTATCGGCGTTTACGACTCAAGGTACCTTTGCTAAACGCATCGCCTTTTGGAAGTTACTTAGCAAAAGGTGGCATACTAGCCTTGATGTAGACCCTCAAGTACAGGCTAAATTCATTTCCACGATTATGCTATCTCCACCAATTTTCAAAAAGGTATGCATATTTTCTAAATCTAATACTTCTACTAAGGCACTATGACATTCCTTTGTAGAACATTTTGACCTGCTTTACGACAGCCTTCCATTGCTTTCTGTTCAATACTTTAATAGTCCAATTCTTGATTTTTGCACTCCTAATATCTTTCAGCGCGTCATCTCTCCACTCGATTATTCATCTTCCTCTCTTTTTGTTGGTTAAGGTGAACCAGTTGAAGATTTTCTTCACGGCTCTATCATTGTCCATCCTGTGCAGATGCTCAAATCAGCTGAGTCAGTGCCTTCATATAATTTATTATGTTTCTTGATTTCATGATTTTATATATTTCTTTATGACTTTTTTATTCTCTTTTCTTCTAATCCCATTGGGTCATATATCCTTCACAAAATCTTCCTCTCGTATATTACTTGCCTTGGGATGTCGTTTGCTTTGAGAGTCCATGTATCGGCTGCGTACGTAAGTACTGGTCTTATTACCGCTGTATAAAGTTTTAATTTGGCGCTCTCGGAGAGAAGTTTATTTTTAAACAATGCTTTATGAAAAAAAATTGCCGTTCCCAGTTACAATTCTTCCTTTAATTTCTTCTTCAATTTAATTATCTCGATTCACAACAGAGTCAAGGTATTTGTATGAGTCTATTTCCTGATATACCACATCATCAACTGTGATATTTGAAAGATTCCGATCCCTTGTCTTATATTTCTTGTACTTTGTTTTAATCACATTGATTGATAGTTCATATTCTAAGGATTATACCTTGAGTTCAAAGGAGACCTTTTCTAATGTTTTTCTTGCTCTGTAGGTTAATAATCAGTATAAGCCATACATTGTTTTAATCGAGTGGTATTATTACCTCTGAAATCCAATTGAGCCAGAATTACATCCATTCATTCATCCTTTCATTCCTTGGACTTGATATTTCGCATAAGCGGCCCTAGTTTTTGTATGTAGCATCTCGTCCCTCGCTTTATTTTTCATTTCTGTGGCTGCATTACAATAGTCAGCCCACACTCGTTCTTCTGTTTTTCTGTATTTCCTTTACGTATTGATTCCTCTGCTGCTTTAATTATTTTTACTTTGACGTCTTCCCAGACTTTATTTATTTCTTCTACTACATTTCGATCTTTTAAGCTAGTTGATAGCATAATTCTATATGACACAAAACTTTGCGGGATTTTCAGTTTCATTTTACTTCATTTCGTTGTTGCTTTTATTTTCGTATGTATGATACTGGAAGTCTCTGTTTAACGATGATTTTAAGCAGAATCTGAATCTATATTCGGACCTCGTAATGACCTTCAACAAACTCCTTACGTCGGTTGTTCACTTAAACGTGATCGATCTGGTTTAACCTTTTTAAGGTCTGGCGTTACCAGGTACCTTTATGCATTGGTTTGTGCTGGAACTGAGTACTGATGATTATTAAATAATTATCTGCAGCGAATACTCATAATAATTGACCATTTTCGTTTGTTTTCTCATGCATAGTGTTTGCCAATAACACTCTGGAAGGATTCCTATTTACCTAGTAGTGCATTAAGATTTCCTAAAATTATCAATGTATCGTTTTAGGTAACCTATCAACTGTCATTTGAAACTGGTAGTAAAATAATTCTTTCTCTTCTTCAGAGTGATCATTGGTGGGATCATACACATTAAGTAAAGATATGTTGTAATATTCCAGGCTGCAACAAAGTTTTAACATTCCAAGAGCTGTAATCAATTTCCCTTTTCCTCGCCAGTTTCGTCGTTTGGTATCCGTCATATTCCGAGGCTGCTTGCCAGATCGTTTAGCATATCTTTTCTTACGAATGATGGGGAGCTGACCCAACGTCAATTTCCCTTTTTTACCACATCATTTGGCACCGCAACGACCCAAGAGAGTTACTCGATCCACTTATACCATAGTTATATTTTCTAAATATTAACTAGAAATTCTACACAGATAATTTGTAAATCCTATTTTCCACATCATTTGATAAATTATTGTCCTATTTGTTCTGTCAGAAGCACCCTTGAAGTCCGAAAAACTACATAACGTTTTATTTTTCATTCCTAGTTTTCAGATTATCCAGCTTGTGGATAATCTGTGTGTTTAATTCCCTTCTGAAGTCAAACTGTGCCACATTTAGTGCTTTATTATTATTTTGTAATTGAATAACTTTCTTTGTTACTGACCAAATGTGTTGTCATTAATACGTCAAAGTTAATGTACCGATAATACGTCAAAGTTAATGTACCGACAGGATGGTGATGGATGACCACTCTCTAAACATCTCGTAGGTTATATTGTCATGTCCTGCTTTAATTTTTGTAGGAGGTGATCAATTCTTTTATTTTCAAACCAGTACTATCCTCATTCATGTGCAATTCTAGATTATACATGCTCAATTTTTTAATGTTAACCGCAGAAATGAACTACTTTTAGGAAGCGACTGACCAAAATGAGTTAAATTATTGAAACTTTTGGGAACAGCGAGGCGGAAAAGGCGTTGTCAGTATAATTTTCAGCATAGAAAACGCCAATAGAGAGTAATGGCCCAGTGAACGTTTGGTACGATTCAGCAATAGATTTAGAAAAAAAGAGTTACCTTTAACATCGTATCCATCCACTAGAGTTAGGTCTTCGAACCTATATGAAGACCATCTTTATAATATGATTGCAAACGAACAAATGGGTTTAACCTTGAAAGCCATTGTCGCCAGATTTCTCCGTTCGATTGCTGCGAATGAATCAATATGCACGCTGAGCCATAATTTTATTTCGCTTCATCGCCGTTGTAGAAGTTTTAGAATAAGAGGATACGTTATGAAGATACGTCTACATCTGTCTACATAGGTCTTATAGGTACATATTACAAGCCCACTCCACGAAGTTCATAGGAAGTGGATCGTCCTAGCGTCGTTTTTTAAAGGTTGTGCAGAGTGTATATCCGTAGTTTGTTGTTGGTTGCATCGACCAATCACAGAATGACAAGAATAAAAAGATGCCACGACCTGGCCGGGACCATGAACATACTACATTAAGGTAGTGGAGGTGTCCGTGCCCGGACTCGGTAGTGGTGCTCTTTGCTCCAATTGATCGGCTGGGCCTATGAAAGCACAACGCGTCGTTCGAGTTGAGTCAACCTCTAACGACATGAGTGTTCACGACACTGGAAATAGAACTCATACAACTGTCACTGGACGAGCCCTTCGACCTTTGTAGATGTACCTTTACAGCCCAGAAACGATCATGAAATAACTCATTAACATCCCAGGAGTTTGGCCTCCAGAGTTATATTTTTTCCTATCTGTATTGCGATTTCCGAATATCTTTGGAGAAAGACCAAAATAAATATCAGTTCAATTCTTCAAGTATGTGTATCACATCTCTTCTCTTATATATCATTGAAAACTTTTTTGCGTAGTAACCAATAGTGACGGATATAATGAGTTTCCGCTTCATTACAGATTTGTTCATTATATCAGAGCAAGGGCGAGTGATACACAAGAATGATTACCAGCTGCTGTTCTCAATAGTATATCTAATTCGTCTTACCGTTATTCTTGCTGATATGTTTAACTACAATTCATTTCCGGACGAATTCTCAGCATATGAAAAATGAACAATAAAAATATATGATAAAATTTTTACTCCCGAGGTAAATTGTTACAAAGCTGCTCTCAAATGCCCGACTTCTGCCAATACATCCGTGTTCCAATTGACCAAGGTTACCCTAAACTTTCACATATATAAATTAATAAAGATAATGGGGGATGCAGAGTGGATTACAGTATGATGTGTCAACATGTTAGTGTTCAAAAGGAGATGGAAATATTAACTACACAACTTCTACTAAGTCACTATGTTTGGCAAACGCGGTAAAGACACAGGATATAAAAAGTTACTCACAAGAATGTTTTAACATTTCTAACATTCTTGTATATTGTAAATTTCGTAAATATTGATAAATATACTTCGGAATAGATAAACACAACAACCGATAAAAACTAACGAAGCTACAAAAAAGACTATTGGAGAAGAATCAAATTCCATCTTCCGATTCAGAATGTATTGAATCCTTATTATTAAAAATAATCTTCGGATTGGCTATGTATTCCACCATAAAAGAAGGTTAGGAAATATTTCCACGATAAAATAAGATGGCATACCACTTGAGTTTAGCCCTGTGCTTTTACGAACTTTCCTAGGTATATTTAAGAATTACATATACAAGAAGTATACCTTTCTCTTTAAAACCAGGACACACCAAAAATCTCAATAAACAGGAAAAGAATCTAATGCATTGGACGAACATGTTAAATGTAACAAACAGCATGCTCCTGCTCTTGAGTGAAAACAAAAACAATTTCAATGGAAGGTAAACACATTCAATGTTCCCAAATGAGGTAATTAAAGTAATGGACGTATGCAATTCCTTTTCCCGGTCTTAGAAAAGTTAAAAGAAGATTTGTGAGTTCCATAGTGAAATCATCAGATGTAGTGCATTCAGGGACATGAACGTTAAGGGTATTTAATAGAAATTAATATTGGAATGAATAGTCCATTTTTCCTTGTTTCTGGTCTTTAGCTTCTCCGTAGAGTTTCCTCTTTACATCATACTATATAGATTTGATTAAATTACAAGTCATTATTAATTTCAGCAAAACTTTGATAACAGGTGAGTGAAAATGAACCAGGGAAAACTTAAATTTCTTGTTGTCATTATGATTGACATAAATATTTCAGAACCAATCAAACCTCACAGGAATCTCACGACTCTATGCCTATTAAGAACTTGATTGTCTACAAAGAAAATATTGAGTGTACAAAAAAATTTGTACAACGAAGCTGTCAACAACTCAAATTTAAAATAGTGGTGCAAAACCATTACTTTCTCACATACATTTCTCCGTCTGCAACATTGAGTGTCAAAACATTCTTCTGGTATGATCCTCTATATTTTGGTGGTCTTCAAGTACTCTATTTGAATCTTTTATTACAGAAATCCTTTAACAACCATATAAGCCGACTCCAATTTGCAAATTCAGTCGCTTGGTTTTTGCAGGAGGTCAGATAGGTAGGATTTAAAATCCATTTCAAAAATGATAAATAAATGATTGAGATGTTATCATTGCAATCAAAAAGCGAACACATAACCTATTTTCTTTTTAATTTTTAAATAAAGCCAAAAAAGTATGTGTGTGTGTCTTATTTGAATATTGTAATTATATGCTCATATTGTAATCAGAGTGGACGCGAACCAAAAAAGATTATATACCACATAATAAATTAATAAATTAAAACTAACTTCTGTGTCAGGTTCAAAGTTGCTAGATGAACTTATTACTGTCTTTTATTTGAAATTTGAAAGTAGAAAAAAATATTTAGAATATTATTTCAAAACATTTAGCGACATATCAGTCTTACAAGTATCGTAAAACTGTTTTGTAATTACGTTGTAGACCGAAATTGATGTATTTTCGTATCTGCATGCATTTTATTATTATCATCTTATCTTTCATGTCAGTTTACTAAAAGTGTATTTTACGTCTGCTTGGTCCGTTTACACTTCTAAATATTATTCAAGCTTTTTGAAACAGTAAACTAATGTGTAAGTGCAGCTGACAAATTATGTTACTGCGTCTATACCAAACTTTCAAGCGAAATACAGCTAATACGGATGTAATGCATACTAATTCCATTTTACGTTCATAAAATTTAAGCAAAATCGTTGGAGTCATTTTTGAGAAATATTCGAAAGAGTACTTTGACCTTCATGTAAAGTACTCTTTGTTTTAAAGCAAAAACAAATCAGAGCACGTGCATCAACCAGAAGTAAAATCGATCGTAAATACAAAATGTGAATTAAATTGATTCATCCATTTACTCAGAATCGCTGCGCACAGACGGACGGACGTTATGCCAATAAACACTTTTTCCGAATCAGGGATCTCCGAAACGGATATTTCCGTCATAATTTCGCTTTCGAATTTTTTCACGATTACAATACTTTCTATTTACTACGTATATGATAAAGTAAAAACGTGGGGACAAAGAGAGGTAAGAACTTCAAGTATTTCCGGAAAAATTGAAAATAACGTTTCGCGTAAAGAATGTATGTCAACGAAAATTGTTTATAAATTATTGTCAGTGGGTGTTAATTTCAGTAACTAAAGAAAATATATTAGTTTGTGTGATATAAAAAACTGCATATTATTTAAAAATTCACGAACTCATTTATTTATAAAATATCTCAATTCCTATTTTACGGATCACTATGTATAATAGACCTACGAATATAGACCCAAGTGGCTGTTGTACACATAAGTTGCTGTCCCTGAGTACGACAGTTAGGTCTGTTCGACTCCGTCATTGTCCTGAAAAAGGCCACAGTAGAACTACAGGGCGAATCTTCTGTAGTTCTGTCTACTGACACATATATATCACGGACAAACAAGTGTATATTGACCCGGGCCACGGAAACCTACGTTTACATAAAATTTAACTCTCCTCGTGAAGCTCTCCTGCTGTAAAATAATTTATCTCATACCATTTTCGAGTTTCAAGAGTCTGGAAAAGTGTATCATACCGTACTGAACGTTTAAATTTCGAATACATTTAGTTTTTCTTACTGTTAAAGACAATTAAACGTATATGAGGAAGTATATATGAGAACAACGGTTTTGCACTTCAAGCTTTACTCATATTTGGGTATCGCGAAAACCAAACTTATTGGTATTATTTGATCTAACAAAAACAAAACCAATGAGACAATATAATATTCATAAACATCATGAAACCATTATTCATTTCTTCTACAGAGACAATCAGGGATCACGATCAACTCCAACGAATGTAGGTAGTAGCAGAAAACTTCGTGTTACTCGAACAAAAGAGGAATCTATTACGTCCAAGGAAGCGACACGGGTGCGAGGGCGGAGGCGGCTGTATCGGCGGTTCAAGATACTGTGCTTCCTCTTATTAAGCACGCTATCATGAATAAAGTTCTAGTCTCTTCCTGTCTGGAGCCGCTCCGCAGCGCGGCGGCGTCTACAGTCGACGTCACCACCGACAACGGCTCCGAGGGCCGAGCGGGAGCAGGACAAAAGCTGTGGATTAGATGCGCGGGTTGCAATGGTGCGGAGCGCAACAGAGCGCGACACGAGTCCTTCGGCGGAAGCGGAGGCGCCGACAGGAAAGATGAAGGCCGGAAGGAGGGAGTTCGAGTGAGATGGTGACTAAGATCTCGTAAGACAGGAATGCAACACCCAAAGTTGAAACTGAATCGAAGAATTGAATCAGAAGAACTGAAGAATCGAAGTTTTATTTGTTTTAAAGTTTTTTTATGAAAAATCTTTTGTATAAATGTGAATTATAATATTATTAAGAATAAAATAGCTTTTGATATTTGGTGGTAATAATGTATTAGCATTGTTTTGTTTGTTGAAGTATAAAAATGTTTTTTGTATTTGTAATTTCAATTTTTTAATTTATGTAATTTTAAGTGTAAAATAAGTGTATCGCTTCCTGTTTATAACTCCAAGTGTTATGTATGTATGTATGTAAGTGGTTAGACGGAAAAGCGGGCCAGATGGCCCAAGCCTCGCCAAGCAATAAAGACATTATTATTATTATTTTTATTATTATTATTATCATTATTATTATTATAACTGGTTGAAAGAAAGAATAATTTTCTTGAATTATTTATTTAATGCATGATTCATTGCGAAGTTCATGTCATAAGGTCAGCTCTTCCATCTAACGATACTTTGGGCGATGAAATTGGGAAGGAGAGATGTTGAGTTGATGGGAACTTACGGAACCGAACGGACATTTGCCTGGAGCATGTGAGGGAAACCCCAAGTGAAAACCTCATCTAGTTCGGCCTAGCAGAGTTTCAGCAAACGCTCTTACGCCCTGCGATTTTGTGGAAGCGAAGACGCTACCACTAGACTAGCTGTCGGTGTGTAGGATTGGGTAACTCTCAGACTATGAATAAGTATTTTCCACGCCATCGAATTTTATCTCTAACCAGTATTATTTTACGTAGTTTGAAACTTAGAGAAGGTGACCAATTTGAGGAAAAGGAATTAGTCACTTTCCCAGAGTTTCAAATTACGTCACATACTTGGTACTAATCTAATTTCCATATCCAAATCTGTTTGCATAATTAATTATTCGTCCATTTTTACTTCAAGTATCTGTCGTGAGATTCATCAAACTTACGTCAAGTAATTTTTCTTTCCTTACGTTCATTCTGGCCACATTAAAATGATTACGAGAAATAAATATAAGTTAAATGTATTTGACTGTAATTTTGTCTTCTGTGTACAGGATTTTTCCCACACAAGTGTACATTTGTGTATCATAATAAAGAGGATGCTAAAAACCGATGTTTGAAAATGCGTTTGTTCGGTTGGCCTAGAGTATTTTGGTGAGAAATGTTCTCAGCAATAGATGATAAATTGCAATCATAATGAAAGGTAAATGACTGCCATTTTATTCGTATAACCTGATAATGTCTCTATGACGCTTAAATAATATTGAGCTGTCGAGAATGGTAGAAAGTATATTTTAAGGCATCTTCACTAGGTGGACAGAAGGTTACAGGTGTGGAGGTGTGGAGATTGGGAATACTTCTAATTTATTACGATATTGAATCTACGACAGATTTTGCATCAAAAAGCACAATTTTCAAATTTTCATATCTTTTTTTTTTCTTAATTTTTGGTACAGGTACAGATGGACGTTACTACGCGGTGTAATAGCTTAAAATGTGATGCAGGGAAATGAATAAAGTTTTAAACGTGCAATTTATTACAATGTAGTAAGACGTTTTAATAACTACATGATTTGGTTTAAAACGCATTTTTTTCGTATTTTATTAGAACTACTGTGTAAAATTATTTCCAGGCTTCCCTTTTACGGTATTATTTTGAAAAAGTTAATGAGAAAGGCATGCTTAAAATTGCTCATGTCTGTTAATAAAATAACGGTTTAGGAATTACATTCCTCTTGAAACATTATAAAGGCATCTTTTGTATTGTTCGCCGACAATACTTGTTTTATAATAAGGTACATTTATATTATATTTGTTTACATCTTAGCACAACACAACAAATGTAAAATTTAGTCATGGAGGTTGATAATATGTATCGGACGAAAAGTAAACTTGAACACACATATACAAAACAGCAACGCTTTCATAAAATGCACTACAAAAGGGGTCGAGTAATCGGCCAGATTAGAATACACAGTGATATTCAGTGTGAGATGTCGACAGTTCGTGTGCTGTCCCCATTCACGAGAAAAAGTTCAGGGAGACTAGGATTTACTTTCAATATTTATTTGTGGCTTATCGCTACGCAGAGAACGACTTAAGTTCAGTTACTGATGCGTGTGGCTTATGTACACAACAAGAAAGCACTTCCTCTGGTGTATGAATGTGCTTGCTGCAGGAGATGTATTTTCAACGCACGGGTGGATTTATGCAATTAAATTTAGATAGGTACGATTTAAGAATATTTATGAGACACGTTACAATTTTAGAATATTTAGCTACAAAACTTAATGTTAAAACTCCATTAAATTTTCATTTGAAATCGAGCTTGCGTAATTCTAATAAGAACACAGCTTATATTATATGGGCTTCATTCTATCGGTATCAGTGTGTAATAATTACATTTTATTCTAAGTATGATTATTTATTCACTTCTCTGTGAATATAATCATGTATCTGTTTCTTTTAAAAGATGTTTTCATTCCCGGCCATTGAATTGTTTGTTAACAATTACAAGTTCTCTGACCAATACAAATAAGTAATGTTGTGTGTAATGAATAATTTTGTTATTGAAGCATAAAATAGATTTGTGAATATTGCATTAGAAAAGGAAATAAGTTTGTTTTTTTTAAATTTCTACTAGAATTAAAAGTAACTGAGAAATAATTTGAATTTTTTGACTTTTAAACATCATGACCCACGTACTGAATTATAGTTGATGTTTGTATAACACTGTGATCACTAATTGAAGTGAAGACAAGTCTTCGCGAAGTTCCCACAACCTACGGGATGATCGTAGAACTTATTCGGCCTTCAACATCGTCTGGACATTCACGAAGAACCCAAGGCGACGTCTCCGCCCTTCCACACCTCCCTTGACTACCTGGCAACGTGGCTGGAGGAGATCCTGCCACCCTTGGCCCTCCTCTCTTCGACGACGCTCTCTCCCTCGTCAACCTCCTTTAATTTTTTCATGGGCTCCTTGATCCCCTTTACAAATGCACCTTGATCTGGAATTCAAAGCCCTCTTCGCCTAACCCCTACGCCCCTTAGATTTACCCGCAGATAATCCTCTTAGAGTACAATGGACACGGTCGCCAGGCGAAAACATGGCCGACGGAGCTGGCCGGTGCAGAGCAGGGTAACTGAGACGCGGGGTGCAGCGGAGTGCCTCAAGGTTCGGTGTAGAGTGTCACTAAGTGGACATACCCGCAGTTCAAAATTAAGAGACGCGAGATGGACGGCAGAGGGAGAGTAAATGAAGTGTAAATGCACTCGAGATCTTAAGATACTGCGTCAAATAAAATGGAGACACAGCGGGTACAGCTTACAACGATCTATGTACTTACATCGATTTCAGAGAAGAAATTTCACAATAAAAAGAGAGAGATAAGTATAAATAATAAATTTTCGGACTAGAGAAGAGGGAGAAGGTTTATTGTCAGACTAGAGACGTTTATGGGAGAAGTTGATAATAAAACATCACATAGTAGAAAACAAAAAAAAATCACGAGGCTCTTGGGATTGATGTTAAAATTGAATGAGAGGACACGTGTGCTAGGAATGAAAGGGTATATGGCAAATTATGGCTGCGGGCGCTGTATATATTTCGTCTTATAAGAGACATAAATGGAAAGAAAGATCTGCTTCCTCTGTCCAATTGAAGTCAACTGTTGTCAAAGGAGAACTGTCTACGTTTTAAATTGATTCTCGTGTGTTTTTTGTCAAATACATTGAATTTTTACAAGACTTAGCTTTAATAAGAAAACGTTTGATTAGTAATACAACAAACCTTTAGAACGATAAATAGAACATACACCTTGCTTCTCTTTAGCATAATTATCGAACTTGAAGTAATAAATTCTATTTCGTCTGTGATATATTCAGTACAGGACAATGGGTAAAGTATTTTCTTTATGAGCAAAGAAAATAACCTCAACTTTGTCGACGTGTAACAATTATGCAAATGGTGTAAGCTCGTGGTTCTTAATTAGTCTCTTTTATACCTAATTGTAAGTTTATCTCCACGCTGACAGAATATAGGTAAATTGATTGATTTATAACCTTATTTTTTGTTTCAATATTTGAACTATTAATTCTTTTACTCCTTTCCTTTAATTTTATATCATACGTAAACTATTAATTCCCAACTTATTTTATACATCCCCAATGCTACTTATCTTGTGGAATTTAATGTTGGCATATTTTCTATCCAATTGAAGCAGTATAGAATTCATTTCAATGATCGAAGAGGGCGTTGCCTCCCCTTTGCAGTATGCAAAAACGTCTTTGAAGCCCTCGTGTCGACACAAGAGCTGCAGGCGGAAATAGCAGCCGCCACAACAGCAGTAGCGACAGTGTGGCAAAAGAGCGTGCGTACCGGTGACCGAATACCTGTGTGTTGTCGATCTGTCAGACGGATGACAGATCGCGTTTTAACTGTCGTGCCGTAGGACACGTGCTGTAGCCGCGAGCGAGGCGGGGTGTCTGTCCCGGGAGGCGAGTTACGTGCCCGCAAACTTGGTGTAACGCAGCGGGTGGCGGTTGCTGAGGGGACGATAGAAGGTAGGGAGCTGCATTGGTGGTGAAGATCTTGATGTCGACGGTGGTGGTGGTTGCCCTCGCGGCTACCCTATGCAAATGCACAAAGGACGCAGAAGGGGAACGCTGCACTCTCAATGATCGTCCCTTGCACATGTATTCTTTCAGAAGGTTTCCACGCGGGAGGGAGTTGGATGGGTTTTTATAAGGGAGAGAGGTCTCTATCTGTGATTTATTTCTGTTTCATCTCGTTGCAATGGTTATATGTGATTCGTTAATTAGAAAATTTATCGTCCAGAAAATTGAAGTGTCCTCTAAAGGACTTATTAAAGAATTAATAAGTGATTAAAACATTTCATGTATTATAATGCATATGTGACTAAGACTAGAATGTGTTATTTTCTGAAGCGATGTTTGTCACATACCTTGTTCGTCGCATTTCGTGGTTTTGAATATAAGTGAGGCTTCTACACATGGTATCGCCCTGATACTCAACAGGTTCTTCTTGATGAATGTTGTCCAACCTTGCATGATTTTAAACTAATAGAGATCACATAAAATATAGATAACTGGCGAGTGTGTTCTCCAGGATGAAATTAATTTGCATAATAAGGGATTTATTGTGTGTGATGCGCTCCATTTGAATATATTAATATCCATTGTGTTGAAATTAGGGGAAGATGATTAAATATAGGTTCCTATTTGTGCTGTAGATTTATTCGTAACAAATTTTTAATGTGTCTGACATTTCTCGTATTCTGATGATTCTTTCCACTAACGCTCTTCACAGCGCGTTCTCACAATTCTTCGACGTTATCAAATTCTACAGCTGTCCCTTTCATGGTACGATAAATCGATGAAAACTTATTTAAAAGAAAGTTTATTATTTTCTTATACATGTAATTCTATTTGCTTTTGTCTTCTTTCGAAGCAACAAAAACTTTAATGATTTTGATAAGAACACTATTAGTTTTAAAAAATTTCGATTCACCTGAAGCATTTTTTATTTAAAAAAATATTTTTCAATAAATGTTTATAAGTTATAAAATTTGTGTTACTTCCGACTCACATTTCAACTTATTTGTCATTCCTAGAATACACACCGAACAACATATATTACCTATTTGTATTCGTCTATGTATTTTCCTCATCGTAGCACCAATTCACTGGGAGCATATCGGTTTCTGATCACTTATTTTGGAACATCCCCAAGTGGAAGTGTCACCTCGCTACGCATCCTACTTGGACTTACATGATGCATGCTCTAGCAGGGGGTTCGCGGTATGTAACCGTATTAAACAAGTAGCAAACTGGCTTTTAGCGCTTTAATAAATATATAATGAGACCTTTATTATCCTAGAGGTTCACTTAAGTCTACGTTCACAGAGTCGGCGATGGTTTCTGAGCCCTTTTGTTCGCTCGTAAGGGTCACTGGTGCAGGATAGAGATGGATGGAGTAGTAAGGTAAGACGAGACTATTCGGCAACTTCTGTCAAAGGTTAATGAACTTACAATATTACCAAGTTATATTGAAGAACAAAGAGGATGTTATTCATGGAAAGATCGTATTCAATGAAGAATCACTGGTCGTTAGAAACATCATATGTGTTCCGAATTCTAACTGAAGCAATGATTCATATAACCAATTTGCCGCAGGGTAAATTATAAGACTTATATAATAAAACGAAATTAGAGTGCAAATACATGACATTTTTGACAAATATATTTTTATTTTTCCGATTTGAGACACAAGATTTCATCCGAAATATCGATGACTTTAAAAATATTTTATTTGTCCATGACAAATTTCCTAAAATTCTCCTTTATTCAATAGCTAGAGTAATTTTTTTCTGATTACAACCGCAAAAGATCATTAGAGCGCAATCCGAACAAAAACAATAGTCTATGATTTTTTTTTCCTGAATATTAATTGAGCAAAGTACCTATTTTTAAAATATTGTGTTGTAAATAGGCTAAGGTATAGATGAGATCTCTCCAAATAAAATTACAATAGGGTGTCATCTTGTGTAAAATGAGCTGAGAGTGGAAGTATAAATACCTGAAATGAAAAAGAATTATCACAGATACTTAAAGACAGAAAAAATTAAAAACAGAGAAATTGAACTTATGGTATTGATTTCTATAAAAGATATTTTCAGGGAAAAAGAATTTTTTGAATTTTACGTGAACACATTGCTTTTCATAATTAGAAGTAAAAACGATAACGAAAGATTTGTTATTTACGTATCAAAATATTTCACTAATGGAAGGGAATAACAGTTAAATTGAAATAAATCTGTAACAAAAACTAAGAATCATAGACTATTGCTTAGTGATAAAATGGATAATAGTACGTTGTCGATGTTTAAATTAATGAAAGAGCTTAATTAATGACCCTTGATATCCTACCCATACTCAAACAGCTTCAAAACATTTGCGCTCTGACACTAGCTGTCACATTGTCCTTTCGACACGTGGTCCAGAGCTCTCTCTATCGCGATGGGACATATATGAACGCCAGGTTGTATCCGCGAGGATATACTTTCAGCGCCTACATGCGTCGGCGATGACATGCCTGAGATCGCGCGCGTTTCGCGTTTCGACACTCGGGAATTCCCCTCAGCGGACGCGAGCTGAAGGGACATGCGGAGAGGCCTTCATTCGCATCCCATCGCCGCACCGTCACTTGTGGGAGGCAGGACCCCCTCCCCTCCCAAAGTCAGAGCTTCATGACTCGCGACGTGGTGACATTCAGCTACCGGATTACTCCAGGGCTTCAGCATTTGGAGGACTGGCGGTGCAGGCGAGTAAGGGTTGTGGACATGTGACAGAATTGCCAACTTCGGGAAAGAATGAATGGTCTCAACACGACTCAACAAATTTATGTATCACGTAAAACTTTTCACGAAAATATCAATATTAATTATAATACATAAATAATACTTTTATTACGAAGAAAAACTAAGAGTTTAATACTCTTTGTATGAGGTCAATTTATGATCACCGGGGAGAAACATTTCAAGTAATATTTATAAAGTTTCTGTAGTAGATACAACGATATTACTCTCGAATTTCATTTCAAATACTAACTGTTTAAGTTTCTAGATATTGTTTATCTTTGCCACTTATTTATGTAATGCCCCCTCTTACAGACATAAAATTAAAAAAAAGAATCAAATGCCGCAGACATCGAAATTTTTTCTGTATCTTACATTGCTGTATCCACTTCTTAAAATAAACTGATTGCATTACAATCATTAAAATTCATATTATTGAATAGTAATACAAACAAAACATATTGAAACTTATTTATCATATTTTCATGTCATATTTCCAAACCATAAAACTATCACTCTTCTTCGTTAGCATTGTCAGAATAAATATTGTTATAATAATAATAATATTTATTTATTTATTCAATTTCATATTTACAATGAATATATACATACATTTATAGGAATAATTCTAGATCCCTTATGTAGTGGGAACTAGTTCAAAATAATAATATCTTTAAACTTGCAAGTCAGTCATTAATTTTGCTGATAAGATAACGTGCACGGCGGCCTGCAGTGTGACGTCCTCAGGTGGTTAGTCGAACATTTACCATTAATGAAAGAAACAAACAAAAAACTGATCAAAAATTGAATTCTTTTTCAACAAATAAAATTTTACTTCTAATTATTTGTTTAAATTACGCCTACATAAATATTTGAACAAAATAAGACCATATTACATACATATATCCTAATTATATAGATCCATCCAGTATGCATATACAGTAATGTTACTTTGTTTGTAACAATAATCAAACTGACTTCCTAATAATCTTTAAATAAAACCGAGACAATAAGATAAAGAAATTGAGAACCTATAATAAGTATTGTGACGGAAAATAAAAATTAATCGTGGATAATGTGGCAAATACATGCCACATAATAAACATAGTGGCGGCCAATGCACTTGTGAGGGTTTTGTATGTTTTTATCCGTCTTTCGTTAGAAACCCTTCTTTTTGAATGCTAGATCAAAATGATATATCTACTCATATTAACAAATTCTCTGACATTTCTGAATTAGAAAAAAGTTTTTTCGGCCGTTGGCAACTGCGATACGATGCAAGGGGATCAGATGAGTGAGCTAGCGAGGCAGGAGGAAACATCAAACCACCTCAAGTGCACGCAACGTTAAGGATTTTCAAAGCCATACAAAACCCGAGGAATTACGTTTGATTGACGGCGTATCGAGGCCATGGCATTATCGGTGGTACTAGCATGGTGCGTTGCCGGCCACAAGATTTCGCGTTCTGAGTCGCACCTTGATTTGCGCGTCGCGATGCGATAAGGCTGCGCACGAGCTTTGCACCCGGAGCCGGCTGATTTTGCGGATGGGAAGCCTGTTCCGGATGCGTGCGCTTCGATCTGCCAACCGATTTCTCGGACACATCGCCACGATCTCTTTAGTCCACGGATTACACAGAAACCGCAGGTAGTTTGAATTATTTATTCAATAACTGATCTTCGTCTATCGTTCGGAGTAGATATAACAAAGCATACTTGAATTCACATTTTTGATACGATATATTGATAATATTCCTAATACTTAAGAGTTATTCATTTTCCCCTGGATTGTTCATGACGTCATCATATATATCTACTAAACCTATTACCCTTATAAAACAAACGTTTTTCGGAAGATAGATATAACAGATTTTACTTATATTGAAAATCAGAATATGTTTTCTCAAACTTAATTTATTCATATTATTATTGAAATCGGGAAATCTAGCGAATTGCGATATTGCTATTATAGGTTATTTAGTTTACCTACTAATATAGTTATCATTTTATTTCATATTAGTCATTGGGACACAAATTACTTTTTAAAAGAACATAATCATTTAGCTTTACTTGTCTCAAAATTCTGATATCTCTAGTATATTTTTTGTTAACAACTTATTCGTGTTTCAAAAAAGTAGTCCTCACTGACACATTAACAAATTTTTGAAAATAATATTTGAAATTATTTATAACTTTAATTTATAAAAACAATTAAATAATCTATAAATATGTCAATTATCAATTAGTATATATTTGTTATACTAGATATATTAGAATATTTATGGTAATATTCTAACAAAATAAGAATATGTAAGTCGAGGAAGAGACGTGATAAATTATTTTTCTGGTTGATGAATTACTTAGTTGGAACTTTAAAAAATAAATCTCAGTCCTACAGTACCATCGTATTACAATTTAATGCTTCTTATCTCGCCATTTTATCACTATCTCTGTGCACGGAACCGGGCATTCATTCGCACGTGCTCAGCGGAGTGTACGAGATAAGAGAAAGCAATTAATTAGTCCTCATATCAGGAATTTATGTATCTGGAAAACAAGTGTTTTTACGTTTGTATCGCGACTCAGACCATTTAATCCCATTCGTGAGCTCCGAAATCCCGTTGCGTTCCCGTGCTTTCGTGATAAAACTGGGAGTCGCCGGCCTCCGTGCTATGGGAGCCACTCAAGTCATTCTCAGGCTGCCTTCTGCTGCTATGCACCGCCTCACAGCACATCGAGACCCGCAGCTCCTCCATCACCACTTCTACCTCCCACCCAATACTTACATCGTCATCAGATCTATCGCCAATTTCTGTATTTCTTCCTTTGTTCATCTGTAATTTCGGTTCCTATCTTCATCTTATCCTTCGTTATCTCCGTCACCTGGTTCCTGCAGAGTAGTATTTTTCGCACCGGTTACTTCCGTTTCCACTGTTACCTCCATGAACTCTATCACTGTCACCTCTATCTGTACCCCAGTCTCCATATCAACAACCATAAGCTTTGTTCTAGTGACTTGTCGCAAAGAGACCGTCGTCGGCCGATGGCATCAAACAGCTATTCTCCGTGCGTCTGCATCTCGCCCAAAGCCAGCGCCGCAAATTGTTCAGTAGCACCCTGCAATTTCCTAATCGCGAATGCATCTCTCGTGGGGTATGGCGATTAGTCGAGATGCTAGCTCGTCCTCATACCGCCACCGTAACCGTTGCCTCCTATTTACTCTCCCTTTCTTACTCTCCTCACCTTGTTCATTCCGCAAAGAACCTCCCTGTATCCTCCCACATCCCTCGCCTTTCACATTCTTCTACGTAAGTGTTCATATGTCCTTTTCTTTTAAGTACACCTCCCCTTCTCTTCGTTCTGTGCTCTAACCTTCTGTACGCCCGCCGGCTCCAACGCGAGCTGCCAGAAATCCGACGCCCCCTTACTAGAAGGCCGTGAAGGAACCGGGAGCACTTACGAGTCTTTAGATCACTACGATTGCTTTCCTCCAGTAGCCTCGGTAAACATTTTATCTACACCCATAAAACCGGTAGATTTAAACGCGTTTAATATCACGAGTAGCGTGGCTACCGCCGCCGCTGATGGGAGAGACGATGGATTCTTTTTTTTCTCCCTCCTCCTTCTTCTTCTTGTTATTTGGCTGGCGGGTCCGAGGAGAGGAGAGAGCCGGCACGACGAGTCGGTCGCCCGGGCATCGACGACGGCAGAAGACGACTATGTGTGGCAACTCTGCAATAAAAACATGACCCGAGGATAGAAATGTTAAGAATGACGACCAGGCCGGATGGCCCGCGGGAGGGGGAGAGCTGCGGGGCTGGGCCGGATTACCTGAGCTAAAACTTAAACCCGAGCGGCAGCGGCGTCTGCAGCGGCGGAGGCTGCGCCTTGGTCCAAAGGCTTCTCCTCCCCTCCTCCTCATCTTCTTCTTGTGCAGCCGTCGAGGAGAAGCAAGCGTTCCTCCGGTTCAGGAGGGAAGGGTGACGGTGGTGGGGGATGCACGAATCAGAATGGTATTATTAGGAAGGAACAAGTCTCATTAATGCTCAAGAAATAATTCGTGAATTAAAATGTGTAATAGATATTTTACATTATGAAGATAAAATGAATTCATAAATTGAAAAGTATTTTTGTAGGTAAAAATCAATTTTTCACATAAATCTCCTCTAATCAACACCAACACGTAAGACGATCATTTTAAAGTCTGTAATATTGGAAAGAGACTCCTGATGTTGTCTAGAAATGTAAGACACTTCGTTACCTTAAAATAACTAGAAAACCTTTATTATCTGAATAATGAACAAAACAGGAAATAATTACGTAAACAAATAATCCATGACGTGGGTTGCGCTTTGGAAAAAGGATAGAGGATGAAGAACTAGTATTTTGAGAGTGTGACAGATCGGAACGAAACGGAGAGGTACGGCTAAAGGAAATACTTGCAAGGCATGAGTGAACAAGGGATATCATACTTATTCACGTTAAAAATAAAAGTTTCCTTTTGGTATCACAAAAAACTGATTAAAAAATAGTCTACTCATGATGGAAACTGAGACAACGTATTAAAATAAATCCCCGCAAAAGATTATGTTAGACTTATTAACATTTGCAATTTTTTTTCAAAAATTGTTATTTACCACGAGAACAGACACGGTCCGAGCATATGTATAAACAATTAACTTGTGCAATTTAAATCAATACCATTATTATGTAATATTTTAGACGTCCTTGTAAGTAACGATATGTGTTGAAATAAAAAAAGTAAACTAGACTACTTGCAAGTTCGCCTAAAATATTGCAATATTAATATCCTACTGCTCGAGAATACTGCCAACATTGTTTATGGTGTATCCACGATAAAGAGCTCCAGTCATTAGAATAGAGTAACCAGCAGAGTAAGATGAAGCTGGGAGAGAGATGAAAGAGGAAACAGGAGATGACGTGTTGCTTGGAAGAGACGACAGTGGCGTCCTAGACCTACCGCGCTGCCTCTTCACGCGAGCCTCTTGGAGCAGGTAGCCAAAACGCTCGCCTCCAAACGTCCACCGCCTGGGACGACATTAACTTTCTTTGCATGACGCTCAGCTTCGGACGCTACGACGGATTTAGATGGGTTACGTTCAGAAACAAAAGAAACACTTGTCCTCATTTGTTCTTCAGACAATATGTACTGTGTGGATTGGGACGACGGGTAAAATATTTTACAACATTGCCAATCAAGGAAGTTTGTATTTACTTATTTGGTCATTCGTTAAGCACAATAAATAGATAAAGTCGCATCGGAATTTTTCAATAGCTGTCTTATTTGCTATTAGTCTATCGTGAATGTAAATTTCAAATTGCTCCATTTCGATGTGTTTTCTTTTTCTTCACATTTTAATCCATTTCACACGTATCTCGCAATCGACTAGAATTTCAACGCGATATTAAACTTATTATCTTTAATCAGATTGCATAACTTTTGTTTAATTTTTTGTTTTAATACCAATAATGACGATAAAACGATCTAATGAGGAAAATTAGTGTCTAAAACAATAAAAAGGATTAGTTTAGATAAATTAAATGTCAAATATTAATAAAAGTCTACTTAAAGTATAATAAAAAATATAATTTAGTGATTTAACAAACCATAAAAAATAACAAAAACTACGAGAAAAATATATCCTCTTTTACAAAGAGAACTTGCAGAGAGAGAGAATAGATTGGAAGGGTGTTCCTCAAAGACGTGTTGTCTCGCTACAACTTGTCAACCATTCCCAGTGAGAATGGGAAGTTAAGATGCATCCTATTGGGTTAGAACATTTCAGAATCAACCTTGGGAGGGTTTTCGTGACGATCCCTCTGGTTCCTTGTCTCCGACCAACGCGTCTCCAAAATAGAAGTCGAAACGACGTTTTGATTTAAATGAAAGCTTAACGGCACGGATTAACTTCTTATTGTCAGCAAACCGACCTGAAGAGGGTGCTTCACCTACTGGACCCTTTCTGAAGCATAATTTCGGTTTGACAGGTCTGCGCGTTTACACAAAGGCGCGCCGACGAAGGGTATGACGGGAGCGACCTTAACGAATGAGGAGACTTTTGTAGTGCGTGTGGCGACCGATATAATGCTTGGTGGACGTCAGGGCAACGGACCAACGACATCCCTTGACGGGGTGACCATGTCAGCAACCCCTGCCGTTCTTCATTTACGGAGATAGATATTCATTAGCACGTGTATTGTAGGTGTGATGGTTGGTAATCATAACGTATGCTGGCAAGAATGGAAGAACAATAGTTCACTCGATACGGGAATCGTAAATTTAACTCAAGAACATGATTTTATGACCAAGATTATGTAATGATTATCAATATTTATCAACAAGAAAATAAAAGAATATAATCAATAGAAAGTAAAGAACTTACTAGAAGTTAGTTATGGTCGAACTATCAATCTATTAATTTGTTCTGTTATTTTTCTAGATGCATAGACCATTGCATAAATCAAAGAAATTTGTGAAGTTATATTTATGAAGACTGAAAATAAAGTAATAAATAAAAGATAATGAGAAAAGGCTTATTAAAAAATGTAAACAGTTTAATTTTTTAGATGATAATTTTATTTTTAGAATGACAGATATGATCTGTTTCTTTGCTTGCGCAAGTATTTCTAGACATACCCGTGTTATTGCCAAGTTATAGCAAATACTTCATTTGTACAACCTCAATTTTCCTTAATAAAAGAGAAAACTACAATGCTCCTGAGTTACCATTCCCAAAAAATTGAAAAGGTTCTTTCAGAACAAGAACATAACCTCCAACATTCGTGTCATTTCGTCAACTCGTGAACTTCCCCTCCTGACAGAGTTATGTAATATGCAAATGACCTCCTAAATTTTAAATCGACGTTTTTGAAAACACTAATGAAATATGATGTTTCGAGGAATAGATTCCTGCAATACAAGAGAAAGAGTATAATATGTGTTCAAAAGTATACGTTGTTTTCCAAGATGTGAAAAAGGGTTGATTCGCTGTCGTAACAGCAAAACAGACATCGCTTTTGATGTTAATTTAATTTCCGTAGATTCTGAGATGTAAAGTTGGGTCGTTGGTACTACAGGCTGAGGTGTCAGAGATTATTTTATAAGTGTATCTTTAATTTCATAGGACACTTATGTTTTTTATTTTCAGTATGAAAGGAATATATTCCAATCTTCATATTTTTCTTCTTTATCTTGCAATCCTTTGAAAAGTGATTACTTTTGAATTCGATTGAAAATTTGTACCGCATTTTCGATAGCAGTTATTTTCTTTAAAAAATATGAGAATTAATATTTGAACGTTCTTTCACTAATATTATACTGATAAATTAATGTGGAAGAGGTTTTAACGACCGAGATATGATATAAATTATCGTGAAGTTGAAGAAATAATATTTCATTATGAGTACCAGTTTTTATGTTATACTTAAGACCTTCAAAAGTATACGAAGAAGTATGTGCAAAACTCTTGCTTCAACTGTTATACATTATATCATTGTTGTGCCTCGAGGTCAAGAAATGTTAAATTCGCCTTTGGTCCCTTTTGTCGGAATATATGGGATGATTCTTTGCTTGTTTCAGTGGATTAAATTGTTTTTCTTCACGTGGTCATGAGTTTTTAATGGCATTTTGACAAAAAAACATTTTTTTACTTATAGTATATCATTCTTTCTTCATTTAACATTTTTCTGCAGAATATTTTAATAATAGAATAAGAACCAAACATATATATTTTTTTATTTTCCTGAAAAAAGTAGCCAGGTTTTCGCGGATTTACTCTCGTGAATTTACAATTATTTGCAAACAATCATAGTTAATTTTTATATTATACAGAATTGATATTTTATGGTTTAATTTGACGCGCATCCAGGATAATTGTGACGAAATGTTATGAGCGGATAAGAAATAGGATAGCGCGAACTAACTCTCTAAGATTCACCTCAATATATACGATTTCGTAGTCTTTGTAACTGAAGATAAATTTCTTATTTTAATATTCATGTGATTATTTGAGGTATATATTAAAGAACATACCTGAAAGCTGACTGGAATTTAATGAACTGTTTGGGAACCAGCAAACATTTTAAGCATAACTGTTTTATTTACACATTGTTTTGCTTTCTTACTATATCAAAATCTAATATCTAAAGCGTACGTTAATGTCTGTGTTTTCTCCTCTAAAGATTTATAAGATATGAGAAATGACGTCTTAAGTGAAGCATATTTCTGTGAATTGTTATCTGAAGATATTCACGTTAACAAAATAACAGTACAGAAATCGAAGGAGATGACGAAATAAAGAATAGGATTATTCTGACTACGTGGTACAGTGTATTGAAATTTGTTGATAACGATGAAAAATAGGAATATAATACCATGTCCTGGGCATTACCCACTTTCTATATTTCCCGTTGCCTGTAACCAATTTCTTTCTCACCGCGGTATGGTGAGCTGTCGCACAGCTAATTGGTGAAGCAGTTCACACTGCTCTTTGTGAATAATAATTCGCTTACTCATTGATTAATTGATTGACCTCGTGACCCGTCATCAGTTTAGTCGATCAGTGGGGATGTATGACAGTGATGTCGGTTTAAGTGACAAAGTTGATGTAACAGAATCTTTTACACATTTTCCGGGTATTTCCAGGCAAGGCAATTGACACACGTACGTGAGCATTGAATATGTACGTGAGAGAAAGAACAAATAAACAGTCTATGAGCTAAATGAGAAGAGAATTAATTTTAATGTTTTTGTGAAATCATATTACCAACTTTTATTAATGATGTGAAAGACAGCGGTGATGTAGAGGTAGCGTTTCAACGGTTTGATACCAGCTCGGCCGAACTGGGTAAGGTTTTCAGTTGCGGTTTCCCTCACTCATTCCAGGACAATTTCATTCATTATTTAAAATTTTTTTTCTTAAAACTCAATGAATTTTATCGTGAGATATCGGTCTTGTAGTAGTTGCAGAACAAAATCAGTTCGATAGCACGTTCCCCAGTAACCAAACATCTCCCTTTCACAATTGTTTCACCCAATAGTCGAGTCATTCGGTGTTAAAAAACGGTCTACTCGGTATTTCCAAAATGCTAGTGTATAAATTCAACGCCCTCTATCGTACTGTACTTCATAGAGAAAAAAATGGAATGGGTGCAAGTTGTAATAAATTTTGTGTTGTTTATTTTTACGAAAAAATATTTTTTTGTATAGTGTACAGTTTTCATATAATAAACAAATAACGAAAACTAGGCGCGATTTTTTATTTTTTTAAATTTTTTTGAGTTTTATTCATATTTTCCGAACTTGATCGGGAGAAGTTGAAATTCGTAATCAGCACCCTCAAATAAAACACACACACACAAAGAAGCAAAAAATCACTTGTTCTCTGAAACTTTCCGGGTAGAAACACCTAATGACTGGACTGCAAAGTGACGTTAGTTAAAGGACCAGGCCTTACGGCTTTAAACTCGTCAAAATTTTAAAAAAATATTTAATTTTAAGTAAAGGAGTATCGTGTTTGAGTGATATAGTAAGATTTGAGAGATTTTATTGGGAGCTATTTTTTCAAAATCACACATCTTTGCGTTACGCCGGGGAACTGTTTGTTATGCGTCCCATATTCAAATCCCGATGATTTTACAGGATTTGTGTTCATACCTCAACATCCAGGAAGGCTCATTAGGCCACTGTCTGCTTAAAAATGCGTCGTATATCTTCCCGGCGAGTCAGGGTAATGCTACTTTCATCTCTTTCCTTCTTGTGAAATATACGAGGTGTTGTATTATCATGGATTCATCATCGAATTTCAAGGAATATTCAGAACTATAGACATCAATCAAGGAACATAAATGAGAAACTTAATAAGCTCTTTTGTCATCTATGGAAGAGAGAGTTCGTATTTTCATTTACCAGAAATAAATTTCTATAACGGACACTTCTCTTAATGAACACGAAAAGTTTGAAGTCAATGAAACCCCTATAAGATGCAATTGAAGTTAATTATTGTTTAGTAATGATGCGCAGTGAAATCTTAAGAACTTGTGAAAAGTGCATGTTTTAATGATTCGGGTAAAGGTAGTTATGATGGAAGGATATATCAGAAGCGTGACCAGAGATCATAACAAATTTGCAGTATAAGCTTATCGAGAATCAGCAGAGATTTATTTTGCAACCAAACAACCATAACGTGGATAGCTATGATAACGCATCTAATTGTTGGTCATCCAAGGTTACGATAAAAATGTTATCTTTCTCCCGACTTAAGATAAATCCGTGCTTTTAACTCGAGTACTAATATATCCCGAAGATACATCGTTCATAAAAGTCAATGTACTTTACTTTTCAGTGTGAAATTTTAAGACCTAGTCATAAAATTGAGACATTTTATTTTGTAATAAAATGTGCTTATTATTGATGTTCTTATTACAATTACGCGGTATTATAAAGATTTTGGAATTTAGATATAATTAAATAGGATAATTTGGTCTTTGATAAGACGTAACGGGATAATTGTAATTAGTTTTGCAAATATAAGTAGTTCCAACATATACTTGTATATGTAACTAATAGTTGTTACATTCAACGTAATTAATCGGAATAAGTTACGGAAGTAGTTCCATGTTTAAAAAAAATATTTTGAGAGTTAATATATTACAAAATAATACAAAATGCGAATGCATTATTAATTTTAAAGCGTTGCATTAAGGAACTGTATAACTGACGCAATTGCGCTGATACACTCATATGACTCGCGAGTGAATATGTGCCAAGGTGAATATGTGCATTCAAACGGGGAAAAATAATTGCCTGATGTTTTTGTGGACGTGAAATTAACACTTATTAAGGTATTGTTACTGTCTTCGAATCGACTGATTTCTCAAAATGAAATTCACTTATTATTGAATTTTCAAATTTAATTTTTTTTAATCGGTAAGCAATGTCAGTTTCTAAGCTTTCAAGGATGTGAAAAACCAATTCAAGGCCTTACGTATAATACCAAATTTAATCTCTACCTATAAGAAGTGAGATTGCCTTTTAAAGCATGGTTTCAGGTATTCTTGGTCTAGTCTTAAATAAACAGAGGAGACCGGGGTTAATATATCATAATTTCTTCATTCATTTGAGATTTTTCTAGATACATTTTTTCGTATCAGTTAGCTTATTGAACCTTTTACTGGAGCAAAGTACAATGTACGTAAGACGATTTGCTAGTGAATTACAGGAAAATCGTTTTGATTAGAGGTTATATACTAAGCACTTTTTCCTATTCACTGGGAAAATCGTTCACCTCAAGTCGTGTAAGACTAATTATCATAATAGTCTCTCAGCGAGTGCATTTAACCCGTATTTTATTTACACTTAAAATTGTGGTAAGCTTCTACGGAATAAATGCACAATCGAGGTATCTCCTTCACCCATCTTATTTATTTTTCATTTACATCTTTTCCCTTTACCTCTTGGCTCGCGAAAACCTTCCCTGCTACTATTTTTTACTGAAATCGGAATGAATACAGTGAAAACCAACGTTGTTCAAAAGAGTTACGTTGTCACTATGTACTCAATAGATCTCTTAAGATATGTGTCAAGAAAAAAATCTTTAATCTCTGAGGTATGTTATTTATGGATTCATAACTGTTCCGGTCTCCCCAACAACGAATAATACGCGGGATGCGAGACTTGGTTTCTATAAAAGAAAGGCAAATAAAGTACTCCTTGAGACATGAACGTTAAGGCAAGTTTAACAGATAAAATTATAAGGGTCGTCGACAAATATTTCATAAAATAATATTATTAATGTATATTTATTACATTTCCAAATAGTCTTTCGACTCTGTTGTCAGTTTCCGCCCCAATTACGAAACCATTTGAATTATGCAAATGATTAAAATGCACTGGGTATTTAAATTGTATCTTCTTCTAAAATAGGTTCTTGAATGTAAACTTTTCTACATCTTATTCACCCGAAAATATTGTTAGGTATGACGCCAATTAATATTTCACAAAAACTCTCCGGTTCGTTGTGGAGATGATTTTAATTCTCTGAATTCTAGGTCGATAATTTTAAATTTTTTGGAAGACTAAAGAACTATCTAATTTATTTCGGTCGAACAAAATGAATTTTAAGCAATTTTGTAAAACTAACATTGTATTGCCATACACAAATAGGGTAAAATAAGAAAATTCTGAAATTCCTTATGCTAATTTATGGCAGTACGTAGTTTTCTTTTGAAACATTTTTGCTTTTAAAACACACACAGTTTATTTTAAAATATGAAATTTCACAGGAAATTTACCAGAAATCCAACTGTTACAGTTTTCTCATATGATGTTTCAAGCTCCGTTTTCACAACGGTGTCGAACAAATATATCGCAAATGTGGGATATTCCACAATCACTGTTTCATAGTTTCTGGGAATTTTCATTTCTCCATTCTAACTTTCATAAAATTCTTAATTGTGGGATCCGGTTTTAAATTCTGTGATACTTTATTGGAATATGTCATTATAATATTCACTACTTAATAATGACTTGCTAAACCCGAGCGAATAATTTAAGAAAGAAAAATATTAAGAGAGTTTAAATGTACGAAATTACTAGTAAACGTTTTGTTTCACTTCAATTCAGACGTCCAGTACAATGCTTGACAAAAATATCTTAGATCGGTTAAATGCCCGGGACGTTTAAGTTGGATTCTTTGTAGCATCAGCTTTACTTGGTTGAGTTGATGAAACTTATTTTCACTCGCAAATTGCAGTATTTACACAATGGTGTTACTGAGTTGAATATCTAGCTCTCTAATCCTCTGATTTAATGTATTTTCGATTCAATACTTTTTAATTCGATTCTGAACTCGATTTCCATTCCAATCTATCTCTAAATTTACCGTTCAAACCAACTTTGAATTATTGTGTTAATAACACATTTTTACCCTGTAGCAATATTTTGCTTTTTTGTAATTACTATGCATCAAAATTTATTTGTATTTGGGATTCAAATACAAATGAAGATATTGTTATATTATTGCTTCTCAATTCTTCTTAGTCTGTTCTGACCTTATCAGGTTACATTCACTTGTATTCTTTTGTATCCATTCGCATTCAACATTAGTATCCGAAACAAACATACAAGAGCCGTATATGAAAAATATCAAGAATCGCGGTTTCTCAGTACTGTTATCGAGAGGAATTGAGAATGGAAATCGGCGCATCCTTAGTGTTTATTGTGTCCGGAGATTACACATTACATGGGAAATGAGTGGCAGTACAAAGTATCATGAGTTGAGTGCCACACGGAAACCGCTGGTGAACTTACGGTAATCCAAACTTTATTTGAGTTTACAATATATTACAAATCAAATTTGGTTTTAATATAAAATAATGCTATTTTTTTTAAGTCACAAAATAATCGTTGACATGATATATAATTTTTGGAAATTGGTATATTCTGTTTTCAAATGATTAGGTATTAGGGGAAAAGGGATATGTACAAAACTTATAGAACTCATAGAAGTAAGATATAGGGATAATTTAGTACAGTCTTTAAAGTGGCCATTGACCCCTTTAAGCATGCCATCAACCAGACACACCTATATTGAATATTTGATATAATTATAACAAAGGGAAGTAAGAATTTGGCAACGGTTTCTTCATAACATAGATCTAAAACTAATAATATTCTGAAGAGAATATTGTTATTTCATCCCTTAAATATTTTTCAATTTTTAGGTATTTATATTCATGAATGTCTGACCCTCCGCCTTGTATATAATATTCTTTTATACCATCTCGAAATAGTTACTTTATTCGTATATTCATCGCAAAATAGTTACTTTTACTTTCTCATACACGTAGTATATTCGTGAAAAAATTCGAAAGTTAGATTTCGATGGAAATATCCCTTTTGGCGATCCGTTATTCTGAAAAAGTGGTTTTTGGCTCAAAGTCCGTCCGTATGTCTGTCCATCCGTCCGTCTGTCCGTCTGTGCGCAGCGATTCTGAGTAAATGTATTTACCAATTTAATTCATTTACGGTATAATTTGCTTGTTGTCGATACACATGCTTTTTTTTACTTTGAAACAAAGGTCAAAGTCCTCTTTTGAAAATTGGTCAAAGTACTCTTTTGAATGTTACTCAAAACAGCACCAACGATTTTGCTTAAATTTTCGGTGCGTAAAGTGCAATTAGTATTCATTACATCCGCATTAGCGGTATTTCGCTGGAAAGTTTGGTATAGACGCAGTAAAATAATTTCTGTCTGGTACACTTACACATTAGTTTACTGTTTCAAGAAGCTTGAATAATATTTAGCAGTGTAAATGGACCAAGCAGACGTACAATACACTTTTGGTAAGCTGAAATGAAAGATATGATAATGATAAAATACATAGGAGCACAGCAAACAGTGCAGATACGAAAATACATGAATTTCTACAACGAAATTACATAACACTTTTACGACATCATAAAAGACATATGTCGCTATGTTTTGAAATAATATTTATTTTACTTTCAAAATTCAAATAAAAGACTAATGTTCATCTAGTTACTTTGAGCATGAATAGAGCACTGCAATTTTTTTCACTGCAGACGGAGAACGTGTATGAGAAAGTATGTGCAATGCTTTTGCACCACTAGTTTTTAGAACGTTTAACTATATGGGCGTTCTCTTTATTGAGTATGACACATCTAATGTGGTTAACCTTAAAACAAAAAAAATCGCTTGTTGAATCTTACTTGATGTATTGCAGAGAGTAAAGTGTATTAAAGTCATCAAGATACATATTAAACTAAAATTTAGCTTGAAAAGCATAAGTGAAGAATGAATCTTTTGGAAGATGGTGGATTACCTTAAAAGTAACTTAATAGTACCACTAGCAACCGTTTGGCAATGTAACCTCCATTATATCTGATCAGGAGATATTCATCTAGCCTTGGTTGCAGAGCCGAATGTGGCCGCAGAGAAAAGGGATGAACGGACGGACGGGGGATGAGGACCCATCCTAGAAACCTTAACGTTCAGCACTCATCTCGGATGTAGCCAGCCTTCTCAGGAGATAGAGTTACACGCAAAGACAGAGTACAGCGAAACAATAAAATGTGCAACATTCTCTAGCGTGCAGCAAGCGGTTGCACAGTCGGTTGACAAAGGACGCTCCAAGGGAAAGGATAGTGTCGTTCGAAGGGTGAGGTAGGGCTAACGGAAGAGGTGCGGGAGAAAAAACATTTCTTGTATAAACCTCGTGTCCGACATATATCGCGTTCAATCTTCCTCTATTTGTGCTCCTCTCACTCAGATCGGTTAAAAATGTGGAAAGAAAGCTGTGCAAAATTTCAAACGATTTGGATGAAAATAATAACCCTTCGATTCAAAAGATTCGAAATTTCAACGAGTTTTAACAGAGAAAGTTGTATTTGACGAAGAGACATTTGAACGTAGAATTCTGATTTTCTAGTATTTAGATGTAAAATTAAGAATTCTGTGTTATTTGAACAGGAACACAAATTTCAAAAATAGCTTTGAATTTGATATCAGTCATTGTAACAGTCAATTACCTTAAAAATGACATTCTTGAAAGTAATGACACTTGTCAAAATTAATTCCTATTTTTCGAATTGGATACGTGACCCCAAACACTTTAGGATACTCATTTTCATTATAAACATTGGAAAATGATGTTACATACTAATGTCTCAAAAGTACAATTTCTTATAAGCCCCTCTCGTGGCTCAGGTGGTAGTGTTGTCAAGTCATCCCGGATTCGATTCCCGATGGGGCCAGAAAATTTGTAGCTTTTCACATTAATATCTCAGTTCATATAGCTGTGACTACTGAAAATTAATAATTTTTTTAAAATTTATTTTGGCCTTGGTCACCCAGACCAACTTGTCTACAACTATGTCATTACAAGGCTCTCTTTTTTAATCATTCCTTGTATTTCTTTCCTTTTCTGCGTCACTTTATAATTGAGATTTCCCAACGTGCCCATCAGTGGCACGTCGAGGTGGACGCACATCTACTATCCATCTAACTCCGCATTCAAAATTTCTCGTACTTGGCACAACTTGGTACAAATTCTCGGAAGGCTGCAAATTTAATTTCTATTCGTACCGTCTTGTCTGATACCACATATACTCCTTTCGCTTTTATGAAGTTAATGTTCTCCGCCCGCTCTGCGCCATACCAGGGGCAATCCCATAACTGATATTCACTTGTTTCTTCCTCTTCCCCGCAGATATATGCCTTCGCATTTCGTAACCCTCTGTCGACTAAAAATTTGTTGAAATTCCCATGTCCGGTTAGATATACAATGAGAAATGGATTTAGTTTAAACAATTTTGTATTCTTGTATGCAAATGATATGTCTTTAATATAGTTGAGGTTCACCCTTCCCTTCTCTGACTTTGTCTGCCATGCATTTTTTTTGTTGGGGCTTTAGGGCTCGTCAACATCATGCATCCATGCATCCATGATTACTTTCACTACTGCCTTTTCCACTCTTTTGATCCTCGTACTATCTCGTCTCCATGTAACACAATTTACCATTTTGTTCTAATCTTCGACGATATTGTAATTTTACCATATATAGATCTAAAGGCATTATTCCGTACAAACCTTCTAATGCGTCTCTCGAGAGAGAGTGACCGGTAGGCACCTCCAATCGCCAAGAGGCATGAACGTTGGATACAAGTTAATTTTCTTTCTACATACGCATACGCTATCCTATAACCCCATGCTAGAGATCCATATGTAAAATAAGACGCACGGCTCCTTGATATAAAATTACTTTTTCCGCTTGTCCAATGTTGTATTTCGTTAATCCAACTGTCATTAAACCCCTATAGAGACGCTTGGCTTTTAAAGCAACATATTTAGTGATCTGTAAAAAGCAGCTTTTCATCAAAAACTAAACCGATAAATTTATGCTTTTCTGTGAATTTTATCATTTTCCCGTACAGTTTCAGACATGGGTTACTTCGATTCATGCAACTATGGCCGAACCACATCATAAGTGTTTTCGTTGGCGACAATTGCAGCCTGTTGCTATTAAAAAGATGTTCAACCAAGTGCAAAACCTTTTGCCCCTGTTTTTCAAGTTGTTTTCGACTGTTTGCCTCAACTATTACTAAAAGGTCATCTACATAAGCAATATATTTAATCGCATTGCTATGTAGTTGATCTAATACAGTGTTATAATATTCCAATAAAGCGATCCTGTAACTGAACCATGCGGACATCCTCTTGTTGCCTGATGAAGTAACTGTTTGCCGCCAATTTTCAAGAGGTAATCCTGTCTTGCAAATAAGAGTTGACAATTTTTCTCAAATATCCTGGCACTCCTTGATTTAAGAATACCCCAATCCGCACAATCAGTAGCACTCTCAACATCCAGAAAGACGCATGAACAATACTTGCTATCTTTTTGTATGATATCTGCTAGTAACTGCTTATGTGCACTATCCTTTCCCTTGCCAATCCGAAAATTATACGTCTACAATTGAAATTTGTCGGATTCTTCATATATTTGCTAATTTTTGTTATAGATACACCTGTCTAATATTTTTTCAAACGTCGGTAACAGGGCTATTGGCCAGTATGACTTAAAGGACTGTGAATCTCTCCCTGGATTTAAAAATAATTTAAGTTCTGCAATTTTTCATGCTTTTTTAAAAAGCCCATGAGTTATACAGCTATTAAGTAATCCCAAAAGTCGTAATTTTGTTTCGTTATACACTGTTTTCATGATCTCATGTCTGATGTTATCATACTCTGAACTTCTTCTTGATGCTAGTTGGTTGACTATTGATTCCAGTTCACTCTCAGTAGTATATTCTATTTCCTCCTCTGCAATGTGTATTTCTTCGAACTCAATTGTGGGTCGACCTGGAAATAACTGCTCTAGCAAACTGGTTTTCCCTTCCTCCCATGTTCGGTGCATTTTTCATTGCACACATAAAGTTTTCCAAATTGGATTTTGTTCTTATCTCATATCATATTGGCTTATATCTTACCTGTTCCTATCTTGTAAGGAAGTTGCCAAAAAGATAGTTGCATCTCTGTTGTCCAGTCCGATGTCTTGACTCGTCTGACTCTTAAAGTCACTGCGCACCGTCTTATATTCTTGCAACAATTCACTTTCGTCCACACACTGCTGCCGTCTTCTCATTAATCGTCGTTTTAACTAGTTCTTGATTCTTTTCCTGGTACTCAAATCTGGAGTCCAATATGTTCGCCCGCGTTTCGTACTGGAGAACGTTTGTTCCTCAATACAGCCCTGCAATATATTCATCTGAAGTCGATCTACCAAGTATTAAATGTATACATTTCCTCGAATCCTTCCAGTTTGTTCCCATAAAGATTTCTATTGGCATTGATCCATTCCTGTCATCTTGGGAAGAAAATGATGTGTTTTAAAAAGGTTAACGAATTAACTAAAAATCATTAGGTCAATTCACATAACTCTAATTAAACCAATAATTATCTTTTCCATTTCCAAAAAAAAAAAAAAAATTAAAATTTTGTTATAATGTATCGCAGTTCATTTTATTTCACTGAGTGAAATACTTGATTAACCACGACAATAATGTTCAACAAGCTTGAATTAAAAGATACAGAAAAACAAGATGATTGTTTGATTCACTGTATCGTGTTTCACACCTCTCAGCCTTTTAACTGTGCAGGTCTCTTCTGCAGACACTTTGGCAACAAAATAAAGAAAAAAATGCGTGTATAGCGGGGCAGCAAGTATCCGACGACAGACGGCCCACAAGCACGGGCGTTTTGCTTCACTCATGCGGAGAAAGAGTGGAGACGCGGAGCGCCAGGCAGATGCTCGTGTGTTGCATCGGAGATAGAGAGGGCGACGAAGGGGGTTCCTCATATGAATGATCGCGTACCACCAAGTCTTCAGTGACGGGACTGATGTATACAATGAAATGAGGGTTGGAGTTATGGAGGAATATGAACGTTTAGGTTTTGAGGTGTTTTAAGCATAATTCTTTGATATGTCCAGGGAAGATTTGGGTGAAGGAAATCGTTAAGAACTTTCATATCCACATCAAAACATGCATGATATAATTGTATGAAGAATACATGAGAAAAGGAATTATTATTACAGCTTAGAGGCGAAGCTTTGTGAGGTATCTTAGAGAGGGAGGACAACCACAGAAGGTGGTAGTGTGAAGATGAACATGTGTTGACGGGGGTGGTGGAATGAGAAAGGTGATGCCACTAAGAATGAGCAATCGATAGCCGCACCTCTCAGATGTTCCAAACGCAGCAACCGATCTTTTATCACGTCTGCCCTCGCCATCACTACCGTGGTAGTTTGAGAAATATGGTTGAATTTAATAACACATTAAATTCTGAATTGTCAAGCTGAGTAAGGCGGTCATGATCTATTATTTGGGTACTTTCGAAAACGGTCAATGGTCTTAAATTCTACGGCAATAAAAGACCCTTGTATCTAACCACTGGTAGTGATATGGCGTCCATTATTTTAATCATTATGTCATTGAAACATTATCCTGCACTTTGTTTGGTATATTCCAAATCTTCATGAAATAGTCCAGAAGGCATGTTCATTGTCACTTAGGAAATTATTTGAACGAATATTTGTATTTTGTTTCCGCTACTTTCACCACATCCGCGTTATCACACAAGCAAGAGGGGTCGGTGTCGTTCATGGGTGCGCAGTTCGACTCAGTGTAGCGTCACGCAGACAGTGACATTTCCTCACACTGACATCGCCGCTTACCTGTGGCGGTAGTTTGAGGCATCCGGGTCAAATATGTATGGTGACGTCCCTTCCTCTCATTTATACAGCGACCGGGACAGCTTGACTTCCAGATAATAAACTCTTTCCAGAGAAGAGAAAGGTTAGTCCTGAAAAGAAGTTGTGCAGTTAGATGCGTTGGTCAATGTAGTCCGAAACAATACATGCGATTTCAAATATTATTATATCTTCTGAAGTACAACAGTAAATAAATTTTTATCCTAATTTTTTTCGAAAAATTGTATTTTTATTCCTGGGGTATTGAATAAGTAGACCAAAGTTTTGTGATATAATCTTTTCTAAAATATATCTAAAAATTGATAGATAAATTTTGTATTTTGCGTTAATATAAGGCATGGGGCCCATTTAAAATTTTATTACTCATTGTGATATTGTTTACTGTAGTTTGTTATACAATGTATAGCATTCTCAATTTAGCCCCATATCACGGAAAAGTAAACATCAAATTTTTTTCTAACACTTCTTGTGTTTTGTACATAAACAATTAAAGTTGTTAAAAATTGTTTTTCAAAAAAATTCTTCACATTCACTATTTGACATGCACAAACTTAGCTATGCGATGTAAATATTTAATATTATTTTGTGTCGTTACATGTTGACACTTGAAGTGCACTTTAAAGTACAAAATAATTTCATCACCACTAGTCAGTGCTGAAAAGATGCGTGGGGTGTGTGTCAGTGCACAAATCTACTTAATATCAACATATATTAGTGCTGTAACAAACAGTTTTGCTTAATTCAAAATTTACTATCTGATGTGAATTGAGTATTGATATTCAATACATTGTAATACTCTTCTTTACATATCACAAAATTTGTTTAAAAATATTTTTTGAGATAATGGAAAAATCGTAAATTTCTAAGTTAAAAATGTATCCATAGTTTTCTGAATCTAACCATCAAATTTCTCAGCATCGTATAAGAGATGATAAAAAAAGTACGAACGAAAGATGTTAAGCGTTTGAGAGACTTGTCAACTAAATAGGTCGTGTGTTGGCAAATTGCCATTTTAGCAGTTCTATACGGTGGCTTCCCTGCCTCTAGCTTCAATGGCTTCTATCTGTATGCTTACACCAATTCTACCACTATCGTTCATTTGAAGTTTGCATGTGCAGGTACGTATTTCGGCTCTCACTCATCATCTTGAATGATGAATTATGAGGAACGTATTATTTTGATTTCTCAAAAAACAAAATGCATAATTGTTATTGATTTCTGTTCTGACAAGTAGTTCTCAGTACTACCAACGTGATAAATATGCTTAAATAGGGTTCGGGGTGCATGCAGGTGCTACATAACCTCTATATTTTTGCTGCAAGACTGACTCAAAAGAAGTGATTTTACGGAACAAATTTTGTGATGGTGACATTACATTCTTACAAGATAAGAATGAGATATTAATTTCCAATACACATACAGCACAATACAATATATGTAATATAACTCACTTTGAATTATTACTCTTGCAACACAAGAATAACACACAGTAATTATAGGTTAGGCACTGTATTTTCATATTATTCTAATGCATCAAATACACAACTTTCATTTAACATAGAAAAAATACAATTAAGAAACTTTTATATGCAAACAAACCTTTAAATTACTTCAGTTTTTCTCAAATAACATTCAATTTTTTTCTGCAATTCACCGATGGTTCATAAATATTTAAACATACACATCAAATACAATAGAACCCATCGTAAAAGATCCCTTTTCCCACATCTGTATCTCCTAACGGAGCAAAAAAAAAAGAAATAATAATTTTTATCTGAAAATTAGTCTTATACAATGAACACTTTACCACTTCTGTCAATTATCAACTGAAGGAATGAACAGCAAACCTTGCAGAAATTTATATTTTTTCACACCAATGAATGTAAACCATACACATGAACCAGGATATTCTAGTTCTGACGATTGATTCAATGTAAATTTACACATCCTTTTCAGTACAACGACGATAAAAGTAATTTTCTACCTAATAAAAAATAATTGTACAAATATCAATTGTATTTGAATTTTTATACATCTCGCCGCATTACACTCCAATACAAATTATAAATAATATACCATGAGAAAATCCCTGAGCTGAACTCTGGAAATTGAGGGCTAACTAGTGCTACGGGCTAAAACAAGGATTGTTACTTATATGTAACATCTGATAATGACCCTCACGTGAGATCAAAACGTTATTAGGTAATTTGTACTCTTTCTAAATACTGCGTCTGCATAATAAATTGGGTCAATTTATTAACAACTATTACCAAGTTTTAAAAGAAGTCATCACGATAAATTTAAACAGGAAACAATTGCTTCATAACATAAGAACGTGTTGGGTTGCAAAGATGTCTGTCTGATGCACAACAATCGCGCTCGTTGACTATGGAATGATAATTAACACATTTCCGAACTGTACGGAAACCACTCTATGACAGGATAAGGTCAGCTGAGGGAGAAGGGTCAGCAAAGGATGCTTGCAAGAGCTCCTTTGCAGACTGCATCATAATTTCGAAGGCAGGAAACGAAAGGGTCTTTCTCGTAGGACGGTCCTGAATTTCTAATCTGAATTTTTTTTTAAAAAAACATCTTTGAGATAATATAAGCCCGTTCAAACATTTCACTGTACACACATTACAAGAGAATTGGGCAATAATGTAATGAAAGACATGCTTTGAACATTCACCAGTATTTCAATTTAATAACATTAATAGGGTAACAACAACAACGAGTAAATTGAAAATACGAGTTTATGTTCATTACTTTTCCTTCAAATTAATTCCACAGACTTTTTGAAAATATTACACTATATTATTGCATTATGTGAAATCCAAAACATGAACCTTGAGTTTATAACCTAATAAAAATAATAATATTTGACTCTGAAACACTAATAATATTACATTTGCTTATGAACTATAAGAATGACTAGCACTGACTTTTCTGAGAAAAGTTTAATAAGCACACACTCGACACTTCCCACATCACAAACTACACTGTCACCATGGAACAACCTGATAACTCGTTGCAGTTAATTAGATAAAACCAAAGAAACACACAACACCATCACACAATCTACAGGCCAAAATAATGCTTAACTGGAAATTCTCATGAAGGAATAACTCAAATTTCAAGTAACAACCGCTTAGAGATGAACGTAGTAATATTTAACAACTTGAGATGATGATGGCAGAACCTGCGGACCAACTTTTAAAAAATAACGTATCTCGAGATGTCGTTTAAATATAGAGAATGGTAAAGTTTATTGAAGTCTAGAATATACAGAATATTTTTGTTATAGAAGTCCAAAATGTGTATAATAAAAAAATACAAAATATTTCTTTAATAGCGGTGTAATGAAACATTTTATCTCGTTACGATTTACCAGCGGTACTATTAGTCTTACAAATATGGGCGCCGTTTCAAATACACCTACGATTGGTCGAACGAAACTTCCCCTGTCGAAGGGGAAGCAAGAGGAGAGAGGCGTTGCAAACCTAACAGATCCAAAACTGGTCAGAGCTTGGGACTCAGAAAAATAAATGGGCCCTTTTTTGTTATCAGTAGTGTACAATAATTACATCACAATAGATTATTTTACAGTAGAAATCTGAAGAAATAAAATGGAAAGACACCAAAACTAGAACAAAAGGATACATCAAACAGTGACCACGATTCGAGATGATAAACATGTGGAATTATTCTATAATTAAAGGGAAAAATACTTTCAATTGGGACGGAAGTATGAAAAGTAAGGCAAAACGTACAAGTGACAAATTCAAAACAACTTATACTAAGTTAAAAAGCAGTTAAATTAGTTAGAGCAAGATTAACCCTAATAATGGACTATCGTTAAATCAAATAGTCAAAAAATAATCATTTGATTAACACCTGGAAACAATGAATTATTGACAATGTTTCACCGTACAGGAGACTAGGCAATATTATAAAAATTTGATACTGTGTAAACCCATGATAATTTATGTTACATATTTACTTACACCAGTATAATTGTTTTCTTAGAATCTAATCATGAAGACAGAATTTTATAAAAGTTATGTATTCATTTGCCTAAATCATTAAGTCAAATAGCCAGTAACATAACAATATGAAAATAAGAATGTGGGCAAAACCTCACTATACAGAAATTTACCTCATTCATATCAACATACGAAACTTTTGTTGAAAATCCAGGAACATAGGTTCTAATTTGTTTTTTGTTGAATTAATAAACTATAGGAAAGATCTTGCTAACATGTGTGTACAACTAAGTCAATGTTAGAGAAATACTAGCACTCAGCTCTTTATGTATTATTAGTTTTGACATGTCGGTTAATTATTAGGCTTTATCCATTTATCACTTAAATAAAAGAGTACATCTTAATAGTTGAAACACCTAACACACAAACGAAAGATATAACTGCCGTGCCGCGCAACGCAGTGTTGCCTCCATTAGTCATACGAATTTTAAGCAAAGCTGAACAGATCGCGTAACTCTGCTAAATACCAGTGATCTCAACTATATATATTTAGCTCTATGCATAATACCTATTTCTAACAATAATTCGAAGCATGTGCTATTCCGATGTCTCATACAGTAAAAAGTCTAATTCATTTGATACAGTGTAATATATCATGTGAAATGAATCAAATATGTAGGTCGTGTTGGTTTGGTCAGTCTTATTTGATAACCCGTTTCATTTGAAAACATTAATTTAACAAATTCATCTCATATATACTGTTGCATGAACAAGTATACTGATTGTAATATGCTGAATATTATGATACTAATCCCACTAATGAAAGGAGAAGGAAAGTACAAATATTAAGAAACCAATGACAATGACCTATTCACATTTATATAATTTTACGAAAAACAAATTTCTTTTGCAAAAACCATAAAGAAACCAAGTCTTATATTTATGATACAATGAACAAATAAGTAGTACATTTTAAAAAAATTGTCTCTCTACTTAGTTGAAATGTATATGATTGTTATAAATAACACGTTCAGTACTAACACAAATAACAGTAATTTTAGAATATAAAAATTAAGAACATTCTGAATGACATGATAAAACTAGGACACCTTATAATGGAAATTGATAATAAATTTATTTATTTATGAAAACATGTTTTATTAAAATACAAGCTAAAATACAAAAGAAAGGATGATAATTAATACCATTCTATCTCAATTATCAGTAAAGATCAAAAAAGAAAAGAGAAATATTGCAAATAAAGAACAAAGAATTTTAATCATCAAACACTTGGAAAGGATGAAATATGTCAATTATTGTTTTTTATGATCTCCAAACAGGGTGATCTGTAACAATCCATAGCGTGCGAGACTAAACACAAAGAAAACTTGGGGGGGGGGATATTAGAATTTTATTTTTANATATCTACATTTTCACCACAAGGTTGTATAAAACACGCTTTCCCCATTCCAATTCCAATTATGTTGAAGATTGAGATTCCCGTACCTTATATTATTTCATTGTATTACAAGTTATACGAAAAATAGCACAATACGATAGACTCAAGACAGGCAAATTCAGATATTTTATTAATCATCAAAACGTTAATGACAAATATGTTTTACAAACAATGATACATAGGAAAAGTCACTATACAATTCTAAGTTGTATTAAAATCATTAAGTATAACAATTTTACTAATGTTTTGAATAATTAAATGATAACTATATCCTTCCTGCAACCACAGAAGAAAAAGTACTCTTTTCCACACACACACACACAAAACACTAAACTGAATGTATTAGAATCCTGACGGAAACATGTTGGAATAATAATATCAAAAACAAATAAGCAAAACAAAGTAAAATACTCAAACAATCAATATTAATATCACAGAATAGTATTTATTCAAACACGCACGAGTTGATTCTACTTTAAATTTTTAGAATATAGATTGAGGTTTACACGTAAAATTGGAATTTATGCAAACATTTTATTATGGTGTTTTAAGAGCTAACTGGTGCGTACAAATCGTAAAAAATTGTAAGCCTCACCTCCATATTTGGTAACGACATAAATTTGTTAGACAAGCATAAAGTTTTGTTGATTGCAGACAGGCAAGTGATCACTATTACTGGTATACTATGGATAGAACAGTATCCAGTAGTTCTCATTTTATCATTTGTGTCCACACCTTACTGACATTCAATGAAGTTCTGGGAGGTAAATTCTTATTTAATAAAATACATGTATTCCAATGAATAGGAGTTTACCACGTATACCTCGTTCGACATGGAACTTTTTCAACACGTGAATGGACATCAATTAAACTTCTAAAATTTTACAAGATACAAAATATTGTACATAAGATGCATTAAAAGATTTTTGCCGAGAAGTGGTCTAAATAAATCATTGTCAGATAAAGATTTTGAATATATTCTGCCTGTATGAACCCCTCATGCACTCATTGTTAATCCACACATGATTAATGCAATTACTTCGTGAGAGTATTAAAACCCCTCATCGCTGTGTCACGGTCTCTGAGACCAGTTGACAATAATTTTTTTAATGTTCCCATATTGTTACACCTTTTTGAACTGTTTCTTAATAGTTTCATTATATACAAAGTTGTGACGAAGACATAATTTAAAGAAAAACCAATCGTGTAAAAAGTCCCGACGCAGGTCACACCATAGCCAAAACATGCTGTTATTAATAAACCCAAGGATTTAGTCCAGAGACAGATTTTTTGTGTCTTGAGATCTTATAGTATTAATTTATCTCCGCAAAAAGAAAAAATACACAGGTTAACATTCAGAATTTCGTAATATTCAATAAATGCAATATCACTGATTATTTCATATAAAACATCTTTAAGACACTGTCGAACGTTATGAATCATGTTACTGCATATAACCAGATCCAAAACAGTTGTATAACCTGTCTTTGTCGGAGCTCTCTCGAGTCACTTAAATTTTTCACATTTGATTCACGCATTGAGTGGCAGATTTTGTCCGTATTGAAGGCACGATATAAAATGTTGCTCCAAAACATGTATAACTCTGAGTAGATGTCTAAATGAATTTTAGTAATAACTGATACCTCTGTTCATACATTATCACTGTTCAAAGAAAGCTTTCAAACCACAAAACAAAGAAGTGACCACCTAAAATTTCAATTGTGTGATGATCAATTTTTACAAACAATTTTTGAAACATTATTCATACAGTCTTACTTCAATTCAGACATGAAAACAATTGAATTATGTAATCTTAAATGACATAACTTTTCAATTTCCTATCACCTACATCAATACAAAAAAAAATGTTGTTCAAATAATGAAGGTATTATCCAGAAAATGTCAAAGAAGTTAACTTGTCGACATGTTACTACAAATAGTCACAGAGAGGAACGCAAACAACAATAAAAACTTTTCTCATATGCATGTAACCAATGAAACTAAGCGAACAGAACACTGAATCAAAATTAATTTAGAATGAAGAGCACATTTTAAATATTTTGTTGTCAAATCAACATTCCACTATCTTCATTAAGTATCAAGTTGTCTATGACTTGTGACACACAGCACAAATAACTTAAAAAAGCGAATCTTGGCCAATCACTGCACGTATCACGACTGCACATATTACATGTTAGTCTGTGGCACATATCGTTATCCAGAACACAATGTAGTAAAAAAAATATAGATAAGAATATTAACGAACACCATTTCATCAAGACCTGAGTCAGTCGTTTCACTCGAATCCAGAAACTAGACTAACGCTATATATTTGTAAATCACACTATTAAATGCAACTTTCCTACATGTACAGTACATAATAATAATACATAATATCTTGTAACCATTATGTAATACAAGGTCGCTGTGAATATTTCCAACACATCGAGAATAGCTAATGTTCACTAGTCCTCAGCGTAACTCGTGTAACCTTACATATTAATCTTTTTATGACATGCACCACTTGTATACACTTAAATGAAACTCGCATTACACGCTAAATATTTATTTTCAAACTCCGGCCCTCTACATTGCGCAAAATCTTTTAAAACGCATCGAAAATATACGAAGTGGTTATACTATGGAACGAAGGATGGCGTGATATTATTCATTCTATATTTTTACAATTACTTTATAGCTTATGGAACGCAAAGGAATTATGCGTGAAGGTTCCTTGATTAATGAAGAAATAAAGTGATAAAATCAAAATTAAATATGTGAATATTCTACATTCAAATTAGTTTATTGCGCCAATAATGCCATATTAACGTAATTTCGGTAGGTAATGTGTTTATATATAAGGGCATCTTCAGAAATTGCTGTTGTTTTTCTTTTGAAGTAGAGTCGTCGTTTCGTTAGTAACCTGTGACACATTTCTGCCTTTACTTCTAATATTAGTTTTATCTCCTTGTTTTGTTTCTCTTCGGATTGTTATTTACTCCACTTGATCTTCTCCTTTAATTCCTATTGTGATCCACAATATTTCGAATTTTTTCACAGTATCCTTCTCTTTACCATAGATGATTAACTTTGGTTCCCTCAAACTTATATCCCTCTTCAACTGCCTCCAGTACTTGTTTTAATTTCTCGTATTACATTTCATTTTCCGTTAATGCTATCAAACGGAAATTCTCTTATCTTGTGTGTCTTAATGTCTTAATATTTACTTTCATATTCTTGCCTTCTAGTGTATCTATTAACTTTTGTCACATACCAAAGTTAATCTCTTTTACTTTCTTCGCAATAATTTCCGTTCTATCTCCTTTATTCGTTCATTTGAACCACTTTTCCCCATGGAGGCACCTACTTTATGATTATAATTTTGAGTCGTCACTATTAACCCGCACTCGATTTTCTCAATTCCAGTTCCTGTACATTGCATATCTTTCAGTGTTTGAATTACTCCTTCTATTTCTCGTATTTCCTTATTTCATTTCATGACTTTCTCCAATCCTCCCTCATGCATTCCCGGTTCCAATTTTTTTATCTTATTTGCTTGCCCTCCTATTTCAGTGCTTGTTATTCTGTGCTTCCCTTCATCTTCTGTATTTATTTTGGTTTGTAAAGTATGAAACCTTTCATCTGCCACATTGATGATTCTTTCCTTAACTTCATGTAGTTATTTTTTCATTCTTCACATCCCAATTCATGATGCCTTCATCTATCCTAATCTCCTCATCATCCATAATCATTCCCTTGTTATACTCATTTTCTCCAGTTAGTCTTTGAATTTCTCCCCATAGCATTTCTATCCCCTCCTTCGTTCTCTCCTATATTGACCCAACGTTTTATTAAATCTTTTGTAACTCACTTATCTTTCTTACTCGTTCATAATTATAACAATTTCCTTTTTTTCAATACATTTTTGTCATGCCTCTTCCAATTTGTTACATTTAATACTACGGCTTCAGATTTTTCCTTCCTAAAAGTTTTGATTTTCAGCCCCCTCTTTCATTACCATTTTTGTAGCATTCTCTAGGTTTCTATTTATCTCCCATTTTATAAACGTACTATTTAGTCTTTAATTTTACAGTAGCTTTAAACCCTTATGTTGACGTTTTTTAAATTCTTAATGCAAACATACATGAAATAATTGCAAATCATTAATTACTGCGTTTACGACTCTGCTTCCCTACCCCGAAAATTCGTTAATTACTGCTTATCCGCAATATTTCGTCATGAAATACTCCTTCTGCAAATCAACAACCTTCATGAAATTTAGCTATGTTATTTTTTAAAACTGCCTAATAATATGAGAAAATTCATAGTAATTCCTAGTAGTCCCACATCGACAGTCTTAGAACAACACTGTATTCGTAAATTTTTTATTTACAAATACTAGCATGTCAACAAAATATTTTATTAAATGTTTCTTAAACACCTCTATGATTGTTTACATTATCATAGCGCCATACTAGTTTATATCTACATCAACGATATCTAGTACAAATTTATATATTTAATTATCTATTAAGCTTGAATCATTGACTTGACAGTAAAAATGTAATAACACTCTTCTTACTTCACAACTTCAAGAATGACATGGTCATCCATATCACCAATCAACTTTCATGTCCATAGAACCTCGCTCCGCTGGAATATTTATCATCCTTCTCGTCTTATTTATACATACTTTTAGAATCTTAAGATTCAGAAAATAATTTTCAATAATCTTAACACCGAAAATGAATCAAAATTGCGATAATTCTCGATAGCTCTCACAAACATATCCGTCCATCAGCTTTGTCAAATGTTTGCATTATACTAGAATTAACAATAAAATGTCAGTGTAAAACACGGGAGTGCCACATCGTCCCTGGGTGGCAAAAAACCTTTCTAGTTTTAATTCAACTATTCGCCAACACTTTTACCAAAATCTCTTCGAGAAAGAGAGACAGTGATACCGCTAAAATAGTTTTCCTTCGCTTTGAATTTTTTTCAGGATTATTTTTGATACACCAACAATTGAGAAAATATATCTTCTAAAAACCGCTTCCACGTAATGGACGTGCATGTGTGTTATTAAGAGAGTAAGATCAGCACATTTGCTTCGAAAATGATAGATTCGCTCTTAAAAATAAAATGCAAAAATAGAGTATTATGCGATTTTCTATTTGCTTCATGAGGTCATTCTGATATCCTTATCTATCTCTTTACCTCACAAGAAACAATGGAGTGACCGAACCTTGAAAACTTATCTGGTCGCAGCAGGAAGAGCTGAAACTGCAGAAAATTTATAGCTTGTCTTTGAGGTTTCCTGATTTAGTAGTCGCGACAAAGCAAGAATGTGGGTTGAGACCACCATCGAGCGAGTCAACTTTACCTACAACCGCTTCGCTGTTTCTCACCAATCAGTCGGTCTTTCAATTCAAATGAAGACGAAAAAATTACATTGTGTGAGATGACGTAGAAAGATTTCAGGCAAATGTGCTTTATTAGTGATTATCTTGTAAACTGAGAAGGTCCAATGATCATTTTCATATTATTTTTATATGAACTTTACTTCAAATTATTTAATAACACACAAACAATTAAAATACAATTATTGAATTCCATACTTCAAAACTGCATTAGATAGGAACCTTGAATATTTGGGTTTTACGATCGCAAATGGACCTAAACCTATATTTCTAAATAATAAAGAAATTACTACATTAAAAGGTGTACCTACACTCTAACATAGTATGGGTTCTATGATTACCAAATGTTGTGTGTGCGACTTTCATCATTTGTGTCAATAGTTTCACGAACATACAGTTTACTTTGCTACCAATCACAAACGTGATTCTGATCACTTACGTAATCGTGCATTTTTTTGTTGTTAAACTTTAATTTTGGCATGTATTTTATATAAACCAATTGAGAAGGTTTGTTTATGACACGTTACACTTGATTCTTATTTGTTCACTGACCATTGTCTTCTTGATAAATTGTCAACTTACGAGTATAATACATTTTGATCACTTTATCGTAGGCATCTACATCTCTGCGATTGGTATCACGACTCAAGAAAAAGTTCTAAAGAGTGTAGTTAATGCTCATTCTCGCCTTTTCTTGAGCACATGCGTGCTCGTGAGTGCGTGTGACAATGACAGCGTGTGACGGCGGCCAGTCGTTCCCTCCCCCACCCCTTCGCACGCCCTGCAGGCCAGCCGCAAGTGTCTGCTCATGCGGCTGCCCCTCCGGCGAACACTCGTTTCGCATAGCGGCGCAGCCCCAGTTCCCGCCGCTATCTGCGCCATCTCTGAGCGCATTCGAGCTCTAATGTCTACAATCTGGCGGAGTTTGTAAGAAAATTAGCTCTTGAGATCGCGCGTGTCTGTCGCTTATCGCGAAGATTTGTGAACAAATACCATCGTTGATGATTCTAGTTTCCTGCACGCTGCCCTTCCGTCTAGTTAGAGAGACACGCCTTCTGGCTTCCTGTCGCCGCGCTGGCCGCGTCGCCGCCGGAGGACGTGGTATCACGCAATTTCGCGCGCCGACGCTTGTAGTTTATGCGTGCATTGCGTGGGAAGTTATCATGTTTCTAGAAAATTTGTTTGTCTTTGCACCTTGTCTACGTGTGTGGGTGACTCGTGTTTGGAGAGAGGCTATCATGCGTCTCCATTTTATAACATTAAAAAGTAAAGTCCCTACTACTAGAGCATTTTATTATTCATTAAAAATACCTTTTAATAGTTTTGGAAAGTTTCTAGACTGACAATGAGAATCAAAAGAAGCCCACAAGCCCTAAGTTTTAGAAAGTACGATTTTTTGTAAGAAAAAAATCTACTTGCGTAAATCTATCAAGGTTTCAGATCACGTACTGGAAACAAATAAATTTAAAATATAGAATTAAAAAATACGACCCTTTAAAATATTTTAATTAAATACTAGTGGGTAACACTAATAAAGAGGCATATCTCTAATATTATTCAACATGAATTTTAATATTTCACAAAAACAATCTATTTATATTCCAAGTTTCCCTTGCATATTGTAGGAACTTCCACTTCCGCGCCAGCACTTACAAAGAAAATTGTCAAATTAAAGTCTGTATTAATAAGTACAAGCACCGGAACGAACATACGGATGCCATAAGTGCACCATACGGTAACACAGACTACTGGTTCTTACGACCGTACTCATATCTTCGGTATCTTAATTTTTATAACGGTGCTCCGTGGTTCCTCTGACAATGGTCAGCGTTATTGCGGGAACGCGGCTTAAATTAACGCCTCTTTCTCCGTTGTCTCCCACGCAGAGAAGGTGGGGAGGGGGCGAGGGAGGGGGCGAGGGAGGGGGAATGAGGTGGAAACACCTACGCCAAGGAAGATGCTCGGGGGCTGCGAAAACATTGGACGGGGAATGACTCTCTTTCCTGGAGCACCTTATTCCAAGAGCATGCAATTAGCACTAACTATTGTATATCCGTTCTAACAATTACAAATAACATTTCTAGTGTCAAAATTGAGTAGAAATTTCTCAAGGAATTTGGGAGCTCAACTAGCAAGGAATCTGTACCATATAAGACTTTCAGGAATGTCAGTAAGCAGAGAAAAAGAGGGAGGTTAACAATTCTTCAAATGAAAATAAAATATTACCAATCTAGATTTGTTGTAAATACTTTTATGCTTAACGAAAATTAAATGAAATAAAATAAAAAGTGTACAAACAATGCAGATATTGTTACATCCTCTGTTTCGAGAGAAAGAAACATTCTTTACTTCTTCAGTATTTTATTTCGCTACGAATTAATTGTGTTTTGATTACGATTGCTTTATTTATGAAAACAGAAAAAGTAAAGAAAAAACATTTTTTTATGAAACACAAGTATCACTAGGTTGTCTGATATTTATAAAAGTTAAAATTAATAAAATCTGAAAAAAGTGTAGTTTAATTGAAAATGATTGACAGATGAGGTGGACTAAGGAACGCCACCCTCTATCATTTTCCCACGATGAAATGGAACTTGACACTCAATTTGTTTTTTATATCTCCTTTAACAAAGAAACAAGATTTAGAAAAGAAGAAGAATAAATGTTTTCTACAAGAAAAGTATTTTTGAAATCGTGTTTCTTTTCTTAGTATGCAACAAAATACATTATGCTTCAGTGTAAATCACTGTACACACGTTTTGATATACAATCCTACATATATATATTCATTTTATCAATTTTCATTTTGATCTTGAAGATAGCCAAATGCTATCTCACGCAGACTTAAGTATTTTCAAAACATCAGAACAATGTAGCGTGAACTTTTCTTGAAGTAGAGGGAGATAAGAAAAACAAAACATTCGAATACTCTATTAATTACACTCAAAGATTTTCATTTATCTAGACGTCCAAGAGAGTAAGAACGGTTAGAAAATTGTTTATAAGGTCTCGCGTTTATTAAGAAATAATAAAGAAATATCATGTTACATTTTAGCATTATAAATGACAGTCCTAAAGTTTAATTTTATAACAGAAATTATTTTCATTGAATATAACCTTTGTTTGAATCACAATAGGATTCCTTGTGATTCAAACAATTGAACAATCTCATGCAAACAATTGAAAATTCATCCCCATTATATTCATTCTTCTGAGTACTCAGTTCTCTGCGTGCAAAAACCTGCCCAAATGTCAGCATTCCAAACTTCGTTGCTCTGAACAACAAATACACGTTGCATCAATTAAATAATAGGTTATGCCTACTGAATAAAGTTTCAAAATTTCCTCATACTGTCTAAAAACGCAAAATGCAACGTTAAAAATATTTGATAATTATTTCTTTTTACCGGAGAAGCAATCGTTAAGGGCCGGAAGGGTTTTGGACTAAGTACTCGTGATGTCCCTCGGTGGCCACATCGCTGCCACCAGTGGGAGGTTGGGAGACGTGTGCGCGTCCCGAAGGCGCTTCGTCCGTCCCTTGAAGAGGCTCGCGTGTGTCCTGCGAAGGCAAACAAGTCTCGTGCTTCCAGTTTTCGGACAATAAAATGCCCGACCCAATTTCTTTGGAAGAAAGACGTGGAATACTTTCGGAAAATCGCTCTCCTAAAGCCGTGACGTTTTTGCGGCAAGATGTCGAAGTGAATGTGGCTCATCATTGAACGTATACTTATCTTCTGATTGTTGAGGTGCAACGGAATGATAAATTGAATAAAAACTGTTTGCGCGATGTTATGCCGAACGACAAAACTTGAAAGAGAGGAAACTCAGCCAACTGACCTTAATGTCTTGGAATCACCATGACTTTAGAAATCCGATGTCTCATCCATCAGTTTCGTGTGATGGAATTTATATTGATGCAATTGAATTATTTTGGCATTCATTCATACTAATTATATTGCTTAGTGTTAACTCGTTTTGTTGATGGATATCAAGGTTATATTCATTGATACTTCAGATGTAATAATAAAATATTTTGGAAGTATATTGTCTGTCAATACGGAACAACTAGTTCTGGTATTATGTAAATTACATAAAATTGCATAGTTGTAATTTTCATACATAAGTAAATAACTGAAGTAAATAATTTCGTAAATCATAAATGTACAGAGAATAATATGATAAATAAAAGATAAATTTATATTTAGGTAAACATTAATATATCAGTGATATTAAATGGAAGTCAAAAGGAAGTGTCATTTCATTGAAAATACTAAAAACCTGAAACATTTATATTAGAAATTATAAAATACTAATATTTATGTTTAGACTGTTTAGAAACAAAGTGTGTTTCTGCTTATTTTCCAAAGAAATATCGTAGTTGAGAACAAGAGTGGATTTCAAAAATATTTATATTTTGTCCTGCGTTTACTCACTATTCCTTCACAATTCCTTCGACAAGGTAATCTAACTGCAGGATCTATCTCGAGGCTATAACTATATGCTGATGTTTGTAGTTTATTGTGTACGAATCGTCATGTATCATTAAGATTACTGGTTGAGAACAAGAGTGGATTTTAAAAATATTTATACTTTTTTCCTGCGTTTACTCGCTATTCCATCACATTTCCATCGAAAAGTTAATCTAACTGCAGGATCTATCGCAAGGCTAGTGTTCTAACTATATGCTGATGTTTGTAGTATATTGTGTACCAACCGTCCTGTATCATTAAGATTACTACGTGGAATTGCATTGAACAGTTTTACCAACTGCTCATACGTATTGTTCCTCACAGTTCCTTTTATTCCTCGTAATTTCATGGTTGAAAACTTGTAAATATAATAATTGTTTTTATTGCGTTCATTTAAAGTTTTTGTATTTAAGGAAATTGTTCATTTAAGGAAATATGTATTAAATAATATTTTTTCACTAAATCATTTCAGAGGTATCGTTTGGCCGTTCTTTGATTTTTCCATTAAGCATAAAAATTATTCCAATCTCAGTTAGAAACTAAGTAAAGCTCTCTATAGAAACCATTGACCAAATAGATTCTCTCAACACTCCTGACGCAAGAAATGATTTTATACCATAATCACTGTGTTATAAACCTCTCTAATAGGAAAAGCGTCGCCTGAAACCCGTTTCAGGAACCTTATCTGCGTGTCGTGACTTCCAAAGGTACAACCAAGGAAGGGAGTCATTATGACGAATGAGGTAGGGGAAGATAGAACTGGATTCCATGATGCTCTTGGAATTAATGTTTTCGATGATGCTATCAAGATGATAGTGAAATATGGTGTTCTAACTCATAACAAATAGACGTTCGTAGTTTTGAAGCTTGATTTATTTACATCGGCACATTGAATAAATGAAACTATCAAATATAAGAAGAAAAAGTAGAGTAGTCGGAATGGCTTGAGGGGATTCGGTCTCTTTTATATGAGACCATACATCCAAGATCTAGTCTACTATTTTTTTTACTAATTACTTCTGCAAATGATTACGAATTAATTGACTGAATTGAACGCATGAGTCGCACCGAATGTTGAAACGTACGTCATCATTGTTACTATATGAACTGGGTGTTTCTTTACTTCACGTATTGTATTATTACCTTTACTTTAAGAATAATATTGGTTATACATAGGGTAAGAACGAGAATTCGAATTCTAAACAACTATCTTTAGTTCTCATGTTGCTTTCCAGTTAAAACTATGTAAAATACATATTATTACATTTCTTACGTAATAGATAATTGAACTTGATTTCCTTCTGAAGTAGTCTACGTTGCTACAATAATTTCCTGGAGTAGAAATAGATGGTCTACTTCGTATTTGACATATCTAAAAGGAATGCTATCATATTAATAAAATACCACTCTCAATATTGTTTCTTAATATAGCAATAATTAACTGCGCCGCAAAACGATTCATCCTACTTATTTATTTCATTTATCTCCGATTATTACTTATCTTTTCAACTGGAGCTAAACTTTTATCATATGATATATCAGGTGAATAAGTTGCCGAACCTAGTGCACTCTGAATATGCAACATTATATTATACAAAGGTGTACAGAATACTCTCACAAAAGAAAATAATTAATGAAAAATTAATTTTGCTCTAAAATGTGACGGAGGAAGTTTTCGTGGGTCCGGCGACAACTCAGTCGGTCCAGAGAGCGGCTGCGGCGGCGCCAACGAAAGAACCCTACAGGTATGCCCCCTGCATCCACCCCCTCCCTGCTGTGTGGTGTCCGTTCCCCTTCCCCCCAACCCCGCGCGCCACTTTTGTTCGTGGCCGCCCGCGCGACCCAAATTCCGGAGGCCGCTAACCGCAAGCACCCCGTCGGTCTCCCTGGATGCAGACTCAAAATTACACGAGTCGCCTGAATGGCGCGTTTTCCACTGCTCCTAATACTCTAATGCTAGACTCCTCGAGTACAAACTACCTGCCACTAAACAGTACATAATAAGTTGAAACGCTGCGTAGCAAATGGTGGGAGATGTGTCTTTTCGAAGTAACCGACTTAAATCACTGGACTTTTAAATGATATTTCGTTTCCCTTCGTTCAACTCTTAGCAGACGCGTCTTTTGTTTCTCTTGTGGATAAAAACGGGAAGGAGGGAGGTAACAATCACGTGAGTTGATAATTATCGTCTTCTGTGGCTAAAATTATATGTATGAGTGCGTGCATAAGCTATTCATGTTTCATAAGCATGCGCTAAAAGATTTTTTGTGTCCATTAAGTTGAAATTATGTCCTTGATTTCCCACGAGCATTCTATCCCACATTGCTACCAAATTCTAAGCATATTTGCCTTAGATCAGAATATCTAGTTCGTATGCATATACATAAGACGTTCAACTAAAGGTTATTTTTATTCAATCATTCATATTCTTGATTGTAATTATAGTAGATATGAAGTGAGACAAAGTTTATACTGATTGAAGTATTTACATGACTTCTTCCACACTTTGTTTGAATTATACGCCTGTGAGAGAAAAGACATTTTTATCACTAGACGGATGAAAAGTATTATACCAAATAATCATACACTTATTGTTTTCATATTTAATTTAATAGTATTTATCGTAATTTATTCCGAATTAAAAAGAATTAAAAATCAAGAATATTGTTAAAAACTTGTGATAAATAAACCATTTACTATATCTTTCTCAACAACATAGGTCATCAATGACCTCTGAAGAATTATAAATACATATTGACCTTACAAACAACAAAATTTTATAACATTTTCATATACGAGGACAGGAGAAAATAAATTTAAATTGGCTACTTCTCTCCCTTGATTGTAACTCCATCGATGGAATCAATAACGAAAGCTTAGTCTTTAATTGGGAACATATCTTTTGAGACGATATTACCATAGTTGGGCATAGAGGATTGTCCTGCAATTGGTTGCGAATCAGACTTTTTAATCGGGGTACGTAACCGGAGAGACATTATCGCTGAATGTAGAGGAAATCAGAACAAATCATGTTTACAGTCCCTGGCGCAATATCATAATGAACACATAGCTATTAAAAATTTATTATTTCAGGTTCATTATTATTATTTCTAGAGAATGAGTATCGTCGGTTCCCACAGACACCAGAAAATCCTTTCTCATCGAGTCTTTTCAATGAAAGAGTGAAAGCCTTTCAAAATTTCAAGTTTCTATCTCCAACGGTTTTTGTTCTGCGTTGATGAATGAGTGTGAGTGAATTAGCTTGTCATTCAGTCCTTTAATCAGGATAACATCGCTTGTAGTATAATAAGCTACATAATCTTATAATATTCGTCAGTGGGTGTAATTTCTAACCAAAATAATTTTTTAATATTTGAGTTTTTATTCAGTACATTCAATCAAAGAGAAAGATCACAGTTCGCATACATGGATTAATTTTTACAGGTTTTTGCACGCCTCTTACAAATTAGACGTTACAAATAAATAAATAAATTTATTGTCAAAAACCAGTACAAACTGCGTATGACCACGTGGAGGGAAAAAAAACTAATTTACTCTCCGGAAGCAAGCAAGGGACCATCCCATCAATTCCGATCAAGGGCCCTAAGGCAGAGGCGGATTCAAATACATATTTTATGCAAATACATATGCGGATTTTACACATATGCAAAACCGCGATGAAGACAAGTAGGTCATTGAAAATAGAAAAAGAAACATCCAGACGTTATCGTCCACAACTGAGACTCTCGATTTTTAGTCGAAATAGGAATCGAAATGGTGAAAATTTATTTATTTACTTTATTCTATAATTCCATATCTTTAACGATGTCACCATATGGAATATCCTTTTTTTACATGGGAATACTTTTTGAAAATTCCAATACATGTCCATGTAACAAACAGATTAATTGGAGAAAGCAGTTAATTTTTTAACGCCGTACTTGTAGCATGTTCAGATTGGTTATTCACTTGTGCGCCCAGCTGCTGTCGAGGCACCACCGTGGACAACGACGATACCGTTTTCACTCTTCTCGACAAATGAAATTCCACTACAAATTAAGAAACATTTGGTTATTAGATTGATTTATATGTGGATTTCGCTTGTAAAATTGTCTACCGATTTATATTTTGCTTTCGTTCGTCAAATTGCTCGCAATGAGTTTTCGTTGAAAATATACCATCCACCCTGTTGGGAGAAAAAAAAATTGGGAGAAACCTGAAAGAAATATACAAACCTGAAGCTTCGTTTGCCAAGTGTCAATATGCTGGTCTATATTTGTATAAAATTATTTACTATAGAAGCAATGGTTTACAGTTTACAGAATTGTTTATCGTACAGAAACTAGCGCAGGACATAATGAGGAAACTTTTGGTGCAATTAGAATTTCTTTTCGTGACTTGTGTTAATCTCCATTGACCATTAAACTTGGCTCAGTGTACTTTTGAATCGGAGAGTAGTCTTAGGTATGATATTTTAAGCCGACGGTGTGTTCACAAAAGTTTGCTTTAACGACTGGTTCACAGCTCATACTGAATTTACACATACACTTAGTATAATTTTAATTATTCATAAATTTAATCGAGGGGAATGGTAATTTGTACATTACATGAAAGAAACTTGCTTGACATTGTTATATTTTGTTCTAAAGAAAATGAACGTTTTCAAAATTAATGTTTGCTTTTACTGAATACCAACTATTGCTGAAGACTTTTATTATATTTATAGCGTTCCTGTATCCTTATATTGCGTGGGAAATCCCATTGGGTATTCCATTTCCTGAATGGTATGGACAATCTATTCGCACTTTCACTGAAGAGATCTGAAAATTAGATCACGCTGTTCACGGATATTTCTCGTATAGGAATCGGAAGGTGCAAAGAATATGTGCAGGAAACTTTCACAATTCTTGGATTTTCCCAAAGTTTCTGCTACGTTGGCCTAGGCGGAATTATTACATTTCCAACATACTCTGCTTTAACGGGAATATGTGTTTTTTCGTATGCACAAAATGTGCTACTTAAGTGTTAAATTGACCCTTGGTGAGATGGATTAAAAATAAAGTATTTATCGCTGAGAAAAATGATTTTGAAAATGAAAAATTATTTTTCAGAGAGAACCATAATTATTCATGAGAGGAAAACTTTGTGTAATTGTATATGTATTTCGACGTAAATTGTGTCTTCGTCTCCACGATACCGCTGAGCGAATAATGCTGATAATAATAATAATTCATTTGAAACTTACTTTGAAACTTAATAGTTTAAAACGTAATCCATAGGGTATAATGCAAAAATTAAAATTATAAGGACTGTTTTGAAATTAAATGATGGAACCCTTATTTCCTTATTGTATCCTTCAAATATCCCACAATTATAATACTATGTTTAAAATTTGAACTTGTGGTCAACTTTTAATTTTATAGTCATTAAGAAAATTTTACTGCGTATTACACAAGTAATTGTTTCATGATTTAATAATTTGAAATGTGCAATATTTAGTACGGTGTAATAGTTATTCATGGAAAAATGACTGTTTGCTTTTACCTTTTACCTAAGAAAAAGAAAAACTAATCAAGTCAGGATTATGAATAACGAATTTCACGAAGAAAAGTATTGAAGATGAATATTTTAAAAATGAAGGAAACTGCATTGGATAATTAAGAAAATGTGTCGTAAATGTATCTATGATATTTTTCTGCATCTATGATATTTTTATATTGCTGATTCAGCAGACACAAATTAATATTTGTAGAACGTTGTTTTGTTTCTAAGAAGAAATGCAAAGAATCTAAAAAACTAGTATTATGATCATTGTTTTCTAAGTATCATAATATACACGTTAAGGAATAATACAATGTCTTCTTTCTCCAGTCCTTCTTTTAACAGTATCTCGAGCTTTACATAAAGCTCTTTAACTCACGCTTCTGGTTATTTCAAAAGTCCGTTCAATTCAAGAAAAACCTGTAATTTTTTAATCTGTAAAAGTAAGCATTTAAAAAAAACATTGACTGGTTGCTGTTTTTACATCGAATATGACGAGTTAAGCTTAATTTAGATCCTATAATTATGACATTTCATGTAATGAAGTTTGTAAAGTCATCGAAGGCGTGAAAAGTGTTGTAGATAATGATAATTGTAAACTTACCTTATGACATTATCTAATTTCATGAAACAGAGAGTCCTATATATTTTTGACCCCCGATAGATGAAAGGTAGCATGGTGACTTACTACGTTTCAAAAAGTACCTTGAATCCCTTATATTTTGCTAATATAACATGTTACTGTATCTCAAATGGCACAGTAAAACTTTAAATTGACATACCACCTTTAAAATTTCTTTGAATATGATACACGATTTCCATTAAATTTCCTTAATAGTTTCTTACTCCATTACACTATAAGTAGTGAGGAATGATAGTACTTTACATAATTACAATGCTGTACGGGTGAAATTATTGAAAGAGTGTGGTTCCTTTTCTCTGTCTGTAGAAACGGTCAAACAAAGTTATTTTAATGAATACTTTTACTGAGGAAGGAGTTGCAGGAAATCTGATCTCGATCTTGAACTGGGGCATCCCCAATAGACCGTTACATTTTTACCCTTCACTAAGTAAACATAAAGTGGTCGGTTATTGTGCAAGATGATCAGAAGAATGTCTTCAAATCATCACCTAAGTAATGTTGATTGTAACTTCCTATTTAATTCCTGCGCAAGTTTTCAACGTTTGCTCTGACTTTGCCAAATAAAGAGAGTCCTTTATTTGCATTTATTTCATAATGTATGTAATCATTTACTTCTTTTTCTCAGATACGTCCGGATTGCTCACGGTAACTTTCTGGATATCTTCTGACAAATTTGCATATTTATCAGATGCAACGACGTCGAGTAAACAAATTTCGTTGACTCATTTGAAATATCGCATGAGAAATGTGTTTTCCTCAAAATTGCATACCGCACATCATATGACGGCAAATGATTGAACTACTGTCCTATGAAAGAAAACAAAATTTTTTACATTTACACTAAACCAAGTTATACGATGGATACAAAGGAAAGATACTTATGTATTTTTTGAAACGTGCACAGTTGAACAGTCCTGTGCGGCAGGAGATTAACAAATAATAATAATAACAATAATAATTATTATTAAACATTGACTTACTAATTTATTGATCTGTTTATTGCTGCTACACTTAACACCAGCTGTTCCACATAACACAGTGAAAATATTAGAAAATATATTAAACTTGTATATTCGAATCAAATCCGTCTCGATTCTACTTATTATCATTGCATGCACAGGAATAGTAGAAAAGCATGCATGAGATAATTTTGGATATTGGGCATAAAAACAACGGTTTTGAAAATAATGAAGAAGGCCATGATACTAAGCACATGTCATATATTCAGAAACTTTTTTCCAGGCAAAGTAATAACTTGCAATAAATTATGAAACGTAAACATTGAAACAGCTTTGGTAAGTCAAGCCCGATGTTATTTTCAAATTCCGTGAAATTACCGACAAACATGAGAAAAAGAAAGAAAATAATGATGTCAAGCTATTCTGTTGAATTGTAAAAATTCTATACACTTCTACTAAATAAAATTAAGATGTTAATAGTCAAGTATTATCAAACCCCCTTTGATTGACGTTCAGTTCCAAATCAAAAATATACAGAAGATTTATAACAAACCTTATCCAAGAATCTGTTAAGTGAAAAAGTTGTAATATTTATTTGATCTTATATTAGTGAGCAAATGCGCTGTGCTACGAACACTATTATTTATTTTACTTATTTAATTGTATCATGATGAGATTCACGCAATGCTGCCCTCAGGTACACATGGTAATATTGTAAGGACCATATGAGAAGGAAAGATGTTAGATTGTCGGGAAACGTTATGTATTATACTAACATTAGTCTTGAACTGGTGAGGGGAAAACCCCAACCGGAAACTTCATACAGTTCGACCGAATAGGGAGTCAAACCTGCATTCTGACGCTTAGTTGTGAGAGAGCACGACCTATTTGAACATTCTTCTCATTATCTTACGTACGAGTATATAACTTCCGTATATCGCAGAAAAATTGCAGGATAATTCTGCTCACAATTTGTGTATGTTATTTGTGTATTATATTGTGCCCCACCTGGGATGGTAGTCGGAAAATGAACCACGTCGCAAAAGAGTTTGATTGTAGCGTCATACAATTGATAGGAATTACACCAGGGATACTAGTGTTATCTTGTGCTAAATTTGAGATACTAAACCCGACATAAGCTTCAATTCTCACCAAAACGCCACAGACATCCCAAAACCTCGATAAATCAAAATGCAATATGCGGCGGTCGCGTACGTACGACGGATTGTGAACGAAGTCGCATTCTGTACGCTTGTGCTGTTGCCGAAAATGTTCTACGATTCATGTAAAAGTGGGTATCCACAAGTCACCCTAACTTGATGGAAAAATCATCGAGTTATTTTCATAACTTGCTGGATTTATTGTGGTACCCATGAATGATGTGTTACTCAGTGTTGCAGTTATTGGAAATTTTTGCGATGCACTCATCACGCAGTCAGGCTATGTAATTTGCATTAAGTTTCCAGCAATTGTGAAGAATTATTTTCTTGAAATTTGTGGGCAATGTTCTTTTGTGATTTGCTCTTCACATCGCTCGGTGTCATCTTAACGCACCCAGTGATTTTATCCTTACAACCGTGGCTCTTATTTGTTCTTGCATTTATTGTTCTTTTGATTCCTTTGCCTGACACTATCGTCACAAAACATCGGCTGATCATAAGAATGCAGAGCGTTTCCCGAGATGGTAGATTCTCTATGAGTTTGCGGTTGATTTCACTGTAGTTGGCATTATATTTTTAATTTCCTTGGATAGCCATATTGAATTTTCTTTATCCACATTTATATGAATCGTAGCCATGAAGCTATAGGAAGGAAACGAATCGGCGTTTCTAAAGTGGATCATTTTCGGTCGTTCCACCCCATGGCACGAGCGAATTCACCACGGATATTTTACGAGTTAACTGTAATTATGTTGAGAAAAAGTATATACTTACAGGTTCTACCTTGAAAATTTTCATAGATAATTTATTCGTTTCTCATTTACACAAAAGTTTTACTTGTTTAATTTTTGTGAAAGGAAAATTTAAAAAAAAATAGATACTGGAAATACACAATTTGTCTTTTTCTTACACCTTGTGGAAAACTTTCCAAATTTGAAGGTGGATTTTTTATTATTGTTGAACTAATGGCACCTCAGAAGTTGAAAGTACATAAATAATTGTGTTTTAAAAGGTACATCTGTAAGCAATAATTTCAAAAGTAAATAAAGTGTCTTAAACAATTTGAACAGACTGAAAAATCATGAAGCTGTATAAATGATAAACAATTAAACTAACAATCTTGAGGTAAATAAAGTTACTTTTTGTGACTCAGGAGAATGCGAGATATAACTGCACTTTTTTCAAGATCAATGCCGCATTAGTAGCGTTCAATTTTCCGAAAAAAAACGTGAAGTAGAGGGAATAACAGCCTGAACAACACATTTGACGTAAAAATTATTAGAAAACTGACAAATCTGACTTAATGAGCAAACTATTTTATATTTTCATTAAGTTTACTTCCCTATAAAAATGTAAATTATTTAAATTTATACACTTATATAAAGATTGCATTGATGTTAGCTCACAACAATGTTATGTCACTATGTTAACAGTAAGAAACTAAAATGACTGTTTTAGGAAACAAACAATACACTAAGTATTGTGAAAAATGCTTTGCAATTTACTACTTGAAATCTATACCCATTATGAATCACGTTTCTTCAACCAGATATCTAAACTTTTACAGAATCATGGAAAAAAGTTCATTATATTTTTTATGTTTTTTACCAAGGTTTGAATAATGAAGCTTACCTTATGGCTTGGATTCTTCAGTCCTAATAATTTATTTATTTTTATGTCCTCTATTGGTGTAACCTCTATTGGTGTATTTTATGTCCTAGTTATTGGTGTAACCTTGTCCAAAACTTGATTGCATTTTGAGTCATAAATTTCTACTAAATTTTCAAACGAGTAAAAATTGACTTTATACGTGTATACCAAGCTGCAATCCTGAGGCGAATGGAACTCCAATGCTGTCTGTCAGCAATGACAATTTTGGGTGTATCTTTCGCCAGGAAAGTAGGTAGCAGATTCGTCTCCTTCCTATAGCTTCGTGATCCTAGCATGCAGACCATGAGTGTCAACTCTTTAGAACCTCATAACTTCAAAATTTGTGATATGTAGTATTAAGAAAGTAGGCTTGAATAGGGAAAATTAATTAGATATTTATTGGATAATATCTCTATTCGTTGCACAATGATGTACATATTTTCTCTACTGACAAATTAAAAATTATTAACTACACTACACTTAATCTTATTCATTATTCAAATACGGAAATATGTACTCTGAGAAACGTTGCTCTGAGACGTCGTTTTATCTGCATGCAATGAATGATTGTGATTATGCTCAGACGACATCTGAAGGCTAGAGTTTCGATGGCGCCGTCTTTTTGTGGAAAGTGGTGCGTGAGTATCCCTGCGCTTGCTCTACCCAGGGCTGACCGCAAAAATCCAAGAGGTGAACTGTTCTTTGCAGAACTATTAAGCGACCAAACCACTGAGATCGAAGAGCACAAATTTTCCCTAATTACGAACTTTTTTTTCGTATTGGAGAAGTCTGCAACGCAAAGCGGCTGTCAATATGATCGAAAGCTGTCTACCGAGCGTCTCCTTATGCTTGCATCTATTTTCATTTCTTACTTGCTTTCCCGAACGTTCATTAGTTATCTTTATTTCAATGTCCGACAACATATGATCGTTATGTTAAAACTATGTAACATACTGTGTTTATTATTACCATCACAATAATTTATTTAAAATCACGACATGAAGTATTTATCAAAAATATTCATAAACACAGATATGTTAAGTGCTTTAAGCAGCAATAATACTCGACAATTTTACAAAAAAATCTCGACTAAAAGCATAATATAAATAAACAAATATGTTTATAAATATAACTTGAAGAATAGTATATACTTAAAGAAAAAGGAATTGAAGTTGGACTTAAATATTTATTATGAGAGGGAGAACACAATTTTATGAATAAGAATTAAGGACAAAAAGACATTAAGTAAGAATGTGATTTTTGTAAGTAAATAGGAGAAAGTATATTAGAAAATTATAATAAAATTGATAAGATGATAGAGAGAACAACAGAAGTAACACACATAAAATAAATAAAATTATTTAAACAACTGAATATTTAAGATATTACATCTTAAAACAAATGTAATAAATCATTCTGTATTGCATTCGTAACATGCGTCTGACCCCTCTGGTGGCAGCGTTCTTGCTCTTCACCAAGTCATCCCGGGTTCGATTCCCGATGGGGCCAGAAAATTTGTTACTTTAAACGCTAATGTCCCAGTTCAACGGCTCCTCCTAGTATCAATAAATCTAACTCTTACTTCTACAAACCCCTCCTCGTGGGTCAAGTTGTTGGTAAACCCAGCTAACCGGTCAACCTACTAACAGTGACCTACCACCCAACTCATAACTCCTATCGCTCCATGTAGATAAGCTTCAGTAGCACGGTACATTTCCCATTTACAAATACAACATATGTCTGAAAGTAGTTAAAGAAGATAATTTATGAAACGAAGTTAATACAATGTTATACTTTAATTTGTGGGTCAATTAATAAATAATTATGTGGATTATGGGTAAAAGGAAAATTATTAAAGATATTGATGACTGAAAAAGTATTGGTCATCGCAGAATCATTACTACGTACTGTTGGCGCAGAATTTGTGTAGACTCGAGTTAACGCTTATACATCTCAACAGACTTGAAAATTGTAATAAAACAGTCGTCAAATGAAAGCAAATATCTTAAAATTGTGCACAGTTGCATTACAAATTTTACATAGTTGCATTTTTAGGCGAAACAAATTACCGAAGGTTCACAAAATTTACGAGAAAAAATTAACAAAAGTGAAAAATCTAAACAATAAAAAAAAAGTGAAAATAAAAAACATTTTCGTATATACAAAATTTTTGTTCATACAAATTTCTTGCAACTGTGTAAAATTTGAAGATATTTCCTTTATTCTTATGGCTGTTTTATTCGAAACGTTTTGCCAACTATTAAGAAATGGACTGATGATGATGGATTGTGTTAATCCAGTTCACTGAGAAAAATCAAAAACTCACACCCTAGGGCTTAATTACTCAACCAAACGTACTCTCTTCGTAATAGTGACTTGCTACTTATTGCAATCGATTCCTTACTTTCAAATTGTCATGAAGAGCTTTTCAATATTTATTAAATAAAAAAATTGATTAATATTGGATTTTGAACATATATTCATTTCACTCAAATAAATCAATAACCCACCCAGAAGGGCTTTAATGCTGAACCAAAAATTTTCCGTACGTACATGCGATTTATTGTTTTCTTGTAATCGAATCCTTACGTCCAAATTGAAACATCGAACTTTTCAAATGTTACCAAAACAAAAATTAAACCCCTATAGATCTTTGAAACTTTTCATGTCAAGAAATTGTTTTATAAATTCGTCATTTATGCATTGGGAGCTTCTCTTCGGCCGTTGAGAACCGTCACAGCATTGTGAGTTAGAAATAGAATCAGAATATTTCTCTATCGTTATTAGTGGAATGACACATATATCATGATCCTATGTTACACTGTTTTACCATTTTTCTCATCCGTATGCAACCTACCAGAAAGGGTAAGCATTAATTTGGGAAATAAGTACTGTTTGTAATTGACTCGTAATATTGTGTATTTTATCACTTGATTAATACAACGACATAACTACTCATTACTACTCATTACTCGTAATCAAATACATGTTCTTCAAATGGGAAAATGTGGTACCTACTAGATAGTTGTTAAGTTCTTTAATATAGAAACTGAAATGTAAAGGAATAATTTGTTAGACCGAAGACCTCAACGCGGGACCGTCAAAGCTAGTCAAATACATGAATCTATTGCTATATTGATTGAAGTAACATATTTTCCTATTAAAGGAAAGCTAATTTTCCACGTGAATGTCACCAAAATTCTAAAAGTGAGTCAGTGAGTTCCTCGTTCTGTTTTCTTAACTTCAAGTTGTTTCCTAATAGAATTTTATTTTTCCTTCTCTTCAGAACATTTATTTATTTTCAGAAAGGATATTCGGTAGCATTAAATGCTTTAACTCTATCACAATTGTGTTATCAATAGTGCAGTAGATCTGGTTCAGTTGCTGAACTGTATCACTTGGTTGCTACTCCTCCCAGGGATGCCATTGCCCAAACTGTTGTCGTTTACATATGATGTCGTCAAAAATGACAAAGTTAAAAAGGTAACAATTTTTCCTTACTTTGGAGACTATATTATTCTTTATTTAATGCCTTTTGGCGAGGTTCAGTCCATGTGGCCTGCTCTTCCATCTAACCGTTGGACTTGGGTAAGGGAATGGGGAAGAAGAGATGTTAGGTTGCCAGGGAACTTATGGTACCGAACCAACATTTGTCTGGAGTAGGTGAGGGAAATCCCAGCTGAAAACCTCACCTCGTTCGTCCGAGCAGGGTTTGAACCCACGCTCTACCGCTCAGCGGAATCGTGGAAGCACAGACGCAACCACTAATAACTTGATGGTTTTAATACTATTTAAATTAGTTGGCAATGCCCTTATTTATGACAACATGTATTAAGGACGCACAAATTCTTTTACAGTTCCTACTTTCACATTACGTTTCGGGGATGTATGTTCCCCCTCTTCAGATGTTTTCTTCCTTTTCTTCTCAAAATTGTACAAAATCCTTATTGTAAATTACATGGTGCACTTTATACTTGCTACAAAAAATATAGAAATTATCTAGTATATCACATCACTGATCTCCAGTACAATTGTTACAAATATTTAACTTAAATATGTGAGAAAGTACAAACGTGAACGCTCTTTAGATGAACGCGTATACTGATTAAAAGTTGTGTTAAACTTATTAAAATTATCTCATGCTATTTTTGTTGCATGTTCGTCTAGTTGTGGGTCATGCGGTTGTAGCCTGTTGTGCGGCATTTGGTGTTATCCTCCAGCTCTAATTTTAAATACTATTTGTCATTTCACGGTTTCCACATGATAAAATTAATTGCTAATAAAAATTCAAGTAAGTAATATTCCAAGAATTTTCCTTTCGGGAATATTTTATTGTCCAAATTCGAACCTTTAGAAGGGCAATATATTTACTCAGACCTAAATTTTTTGTTTGTATTATAAGCAACTTCATGAATTAGAAATGAATCATGAATTAGCAATTTTATTGGGTAATTTCCACAAAATTTTGTAACTTCATATAAATTTACTTAAACTTTCTTGGCCTCTTTGTTTATTAAGGCAGGTTTATTGTAGCAAAAAATTTGCAATTTTCTTTTCATTAATCGCGAAGCGAATCGCGTAATTTCACTTAATTTCTCTTTCTCTGAGGTAAACGTTTTCGTGGTCACTATAGACTTCAACATCTGGAGTCAGTTTTTGTCATCAGCACACAAACGCCTATTGATCGTATTTTTTATTGAACGCAGGTATAATTATACATCTGTTATTATCCCTCGGAACGATTCTTTCGATTGACCTTATTTCAGGTCCCATACAACAGTGAGGTGTGCAGTCTGAGTAATCAATTATGTGTTATTGAATATATTATATTAAATTAACTCTGCGATGATTTTTATATAAATGTTTTACGAAAGTATCTAGTACTTCATATTATGTGAGCACTAATAGTACATATTTCTGGATTTTTCCTCGGAAGTATATTATGTAGTGACAGTTAATAAATTGGAACATTTTAAACATATTTTATGAAGTCATGAACCAATTTTGTTCTAACCATATATCATTACCATCCGAGCGAAAGTCGGTCAAACAGCTATAGTGTAATTTATTCCCGATTCTGTTGGTTAATCCAGCACTATTTTAAACATGGAAAATTACAACCTTTTATATTTGTTGCATTTTAATGGGATGCAGCTTATTTCATGAAACATAATTGACAGAGTATCGTTGCTGATAGGTATTACCTATATGATAAATTAAAAGTCGTTTGTATGTTGCTCATTGTTTTAATGTTAGAATGCTTTTTCGGCTGCAAAGCAGTCATCGTCAGTAACATACACTGATTATTGAGGAAAATTTTTGGCAAGTGCTGCTTTGCAGCCGAAAAAAGCTTTCTAACATTAAAACAATGAGCGACTTTTAATTTATCATTCTTTGATAATGTTGCTAACGCTCCACAATTACCTAGTATTACTTATTTATTTTGACAAAAATATCCTACTTCAATTTCTAAAAATAATAGCTAAAATGTTATAATTATTTTCTACAAGAAATATTCACAGAAATTTTTTTACCGGTGGAAATCTTCCTCCGGCATTTAGGAATTTTTTATTATTATTTATATATGACAGGTGAGATTTTGCTTTGGCTTTGCAGTCTTAAAAACTATTCTATTCTTTATTTATTTTTTTAACCTCATGGGACCCCAAGGTTTCAGGAAGAGGGTTATTTTAATATTTAATTTATACTACATATTTAAATATTATATTAAAAATGAATAAACCTCTAAAACTATAAAAATTAACTTTTAAATAACAAAAAACAACAACACTAAAATAAACCAATCGGATAAAAACAACATAAAATTAGAAAGCTTGAAATTTAGTAAATTATGAGTGTACTTTCTTGGTGGCCTCTCATCGAGTACTTGAGTGAGAAACTGTTTTCCAAATTCAAATTACTTCGTCTTCTACTGCGCTCTCGTAACCTCAATCCCTTCAAGAAAAGGCACCTCCTAACCGCTTGTATTCGGCCAACAGCCATGTATGCGTGCGAAGTCTTTGCAGGTGCCTCAAAGACAATTCTCTGTAGGCTAAGCTCTGCTGAAACTAAGATCGTGCGATATGCCCTCAGACCTCCTCCATGATCCCGAAATGCAGACATGTACGCCAGCATCCGCGTGTTGCGAACGCTGCCGGCCGAGATCGCGCGGCGTGCCTCCCGAGCGCTGGAGAAGGCGTTGGGAGAGAATGCACCGGCGGGGCTCCAGAGACTGTGGACCGATCTGCGGAAGGTTACACGTCGCCGCTCTGACCTCGCCTACACATTTCACCTGCTTCATCCGGGAAGACTGGAGGAGCTGCTTCAATCATTCCCGTGCCTTTAGTATCAGAAAAATGCAGCATATTTTAATCGAAAATATTTTCGTTATGAAGCACTGATTTACATTTACCAATTGATGACGTCCAAAGAAGATGGAGTGGAAGACTTTCTGTATTAACTTTGGTTCCTTCTCTAGTCGGTGTGTTTAAAATATCAGAATGATAAAAGAGTAAGGTAGTTTTTGCACAGGTATAATGTTTGCTTTGATAGTGCTTCATAGTTCAAATAGCATAGAAGATAAATATTTTTTATCCCTTTGTTACATTTCAACTGATGTTCAATACTGTTGCACTGAATCGCTCAAAGAGGAACTTGGCTGTATATTGTAACATACAATATACATTTAGAATAATTATATTTTCATTCATTAATTTCTGAACGCTGGATAGCGCGCGAAATACTGCCCTAGAATCTTTCAGGAAGGACCGTTACCTGGAAAAAGCAATGGTGCTTAGGCTAGGAGATGCATTAACTAGGAGGTCGTTCAGGTTATTGTGTGAATTATGAGGAAGATTCCTCTGGAAGATGCGTGTGGTGAGATATGGTACCGTTAGCATTGATTCATAGTGTGCTTCCGTCTTCGGTCGATCGCTGATGGTGTAACGTGTATACTTAAATGCATGTAACGTCAGTCAGGAGCTCAGTGTCTATGGTTGGAGATCCCTGGCTAGTGCGCTCCATTCGCCTAGTCGGAGGCTGGCAAGGATCCGGAGAAGACATGTCTGTTCTAAGGTTGTTCTATAATAGTGTGCTGTACTTGTGTTTTACGAGTCCCTTATACATTTCGGCTTCCCTTATACATCAGAACAACAGTGATTGTAGTGTAATTGATGTTGTGTAGTATCCTGGTCGCATTGATCTGTGAAAGGATGTGATTTTGTGAGTTAGAGTCTGTTTTTGCTCACGCACCGCGAACATATAATTTGAACTACTTCTACAGGTGTGTGATTTGATGGAAGTGCTCAGTAAAACTATAGAGCGGCAGTGTTGAGTTCACTTCTTTCTTCTTCTTCTTCTTTTTTTTTTGTAGGTAGGTAGGTGGGGTTTTCTTATGAGTGGTTATTTATACCTATTTACCTAAGTATGATTGATCCCCAAAGAAGCAAAAATGGATTGATAAGAAAGGACAAGAGCTGACACAAAGCGGATAGTAAGAAAGCAAAAGCAGAAGGAAGCGCAAGAAAGTGAAAATGAATTAGTGTACCAACTGCCCGAACTACACGAGGTGTTCAAATATTTCGATAAATAGTTCGAAAATATGTAAGAAAATTTTCTAAAGGAAATAACATTCTTAGAGTCAACCACAAGAAATTTTGTACTGATTATATTCTTACTCGTGGACATAGATGAAAGAAATTCAAGTGTTTGTCGTGTCTATTAGTAGGAATAAGAAAAGACACTGAAAGGAATTGACAACGCAATGAGTTAATTTGTCCTAGCTCACGACAAATTTTCTTTACAAAAATAAAACAATCTCACCTTTTAGTAAAAAAGAAGGAATTACAATTTCTGGCAAAGTAAATATTCGTGGGATATTGTTTTTAACTCTCCTTGTTTTTAAACGTTTTGATTTTTTGCTTTCTCATATCCGTAGTATATAGCAAGTTTTGTAATTTTGAAAAAATTCGAAAGCGAAATTTCGACGGAAATATCCGATTTTGCCATTCGTGATTCTGAAAAAGTGGTTCTTAGCATAACGTCCGTCCGTCTGTCCGTTCGCCCGTCTGTCCGTCCTTGCGCAGCGATTCTGAGTAAACGGATGACCCAATTTAAGTTGCATTTCTATTTACGATAGAATTTACTTGTCGTCGATGCACGTGCTTTATTTTTACTTTAAAGCAAAGGGTACTTCACATGGAGGTCAAGGTACTTTTTGAATGTTTCTCAAAAAAGGCTCCAACGATTTTTTGTACGTAAAACGGCTCAAATTTTCAGTACGTAAAGTAAAATTAGTATGCATTACATCCGTATTAGCGGTATTTCGCTTGAAAGTTCGGTACAGAGGCAATAAAATTCTTTCTGTCTTCTACACTTACACGTTAGTTTACTGTATCAAGAAACTTGAATAATATTTAGCAGTGTAAATGGACCAAGCAGACGTAGAATACACTTTTCGTAAACTGAAATGAAGAATATGATAATGATTAAATACAAAGAAGGACAGCAAACGTACTGCAGATAAGAAAATACCTCAACTTCTGTCTACAACGAAATTACATTTACGTAACATTATTACGATATTTATAAGACTGATATATCGCTGTATGTATTGAAATAATATTCTGAATATTTATTTTACTCTCAAATTTCAAATAAAAGACAAGGTAATTGTAAACTGACGAACAAGTAGGGGAAATTTCAAACTAGGAATTTTCGTAACAAGAGATTTATTAAGAAGAAGAGTAAACCCTTTTTATATTAGCATATTATATGAGTGTGCTTAAAAGTATATTTTTTCAAATGAAGACATTGAAATTGAGGCGTGAAAGAGAAGCATTCAAAACTTGTATACAATTACCCCAACTAACCCTCCCATTCCAACCTCAGACTAAACAGTTCCTGTTGGAACCGAATGGAGTCAGCGTGGCTACGTGGGTAGAGTTTTGAGTTACTGGCTGGATGGTCAGGGTTTGATCCCCGGTGCAGTGGAGGTTTTTCATCACACCTCAACTTCCAGACTACCAAGGCCTACTCAGCCTGCTGTAAAATGAGTACCAGGACCAAACTGATCGGAGCGAGATACTGAAGAAAGACACACTCGTTACCGTGACATTATTTGATGGAACCGAGTGCGATTTGTTGCAATGGAATTTTTTAGCGGAACTGAACTGCTTTAGAGCTGTCGAGGATCCCTTGCAACTGCTCCGTGACTGAAACTGACACTATAATTCAACATCGAGAGATTATCTCTCTGGCACCCAATTATAGAAGCACGTAAGTGCAACTGGGCAGCAACCGGAAAATTACGTTCATAGTATCAGATTTACGTTCCTGATAGTAGATAAACAAAAACCTCGTTCTCTGATTTTTAGAAAAATGAGTTATTTGCTTCACAGAAAATATTTTGTTAAATTATTCACTCAGTTAATGCATAAATCATTTCTAACTATAGTCAGTTTTTTTTCGTTTTAGGAAGTATTTTATTAAATTTTATTAAAACTTCCATTTTATTTTTCGCTTACTCACATTTATATAATGGGATCCTACTTATCCAGAAGTTACTGAATTATGAAAAAATGGACTTCATTGAAGAAATGAAATTTTATTGTGTGTTAATGACTTTCTTTCAGAAAGATAATGATATTCCTCAGTCTAAAATTTAAGAAAAATTATCTTTACGAATTGGTATTTTATGTGATACACATTTTCTCATGAAATGTGCGAAGAATCAATGAGATATCAAGGATCTTTTAAATCGACAATTTAATTCTTGTAAGTGCGATTGTTAATAATTCACTTTCCGTGTAAGTGATTTATATCGAATACATCGGAAAATTATCGAACTACCTTCAAGTGTAATGTGTATACAAGCATTTATTTGAATATTAACAATATTTCATTCGGATTACACAAGAAAGTAAGAGAATAATGATGAATCTTCTTTTCCCTTGTTTGTAGGGGTCGGAGATGATGATATGATGTCCCTTTAGATATGACGGGGAAATTACAAGGGTGCCGGATGCCTTTCCCGACGCACCTCCCCGAGGCGGGTGAATATATTTCTTTATTTATTTTTCACACCACTCAAAGTATTTTCACAGCCTGCAGGAGAGATAGATGGTTTTATACATCTCATACACGGAAGTTATATTGAAATCTTAAGTGTCATGGCAATATGCTTTGTATTGTTTCCGTTCTTATCCGATTTCTTTCAGAATTCGTCTGTGTAGTACATATGAAGACTATCATTGGGTGCTGGCAGATCTTCAAGTAATCTGGAATAAATTAAACTAGATGAGAGCTTTCATCCTTGCTCGACTGATTTTGCGACTTTTGTACAACTGTTCTAGGTCGGAGGCCGACACCTTATTTATTTTGTTTTGTTAGTTTTGTCTCTGCGCTAGTAAACTACAATGTCTTCAATGTAAGACTAATAATTACATGGTCTCTCTCACCACATAATGAAAATGTTCTGACTAGGTTTTTAAACACAAGTAAATAGGTCTTCATCAATGTAGTTTTCTGAAGTGAAATTCCAATAACGAGAAGTATTATAACTCGCAGCTAACTTTTCATCTTATCTAGGATTACTGAAACTTTTGCTGAAATTTTTGAATCCGTCTCTGCCATAGGGCCCTTGATCGAATTTGATGGGATGGTCTCTTGCTTGCTTCCGGAGAGTAAATTAATTTATTGTCCTCCACGTGGTCATACGCAGTTTGTACTGTTTTTTGACAATAAATTTATTATTATTATTATTATTATTATTATTATTATTATTATTATTATTATGTGATATTTCTTTATGAACGCTCGTTCAATATCCGAGCGAACGCACATTGTTGTCACTTGGGTGATCCATGTATTGTATTTCTTTATGTTAATTAACTTGCGTCTTAAGGGAAAGCTAGAGTTGTAATGGTTTAGGATTTATCGTCGGTGTTTTGGCAATTGTAAACATCTTTCCAAGTCTCCTCACGCAAGTAAGTATGGATAAATTTGTTTCTTTAAATTGTCTAGAAAACTTCAGTGGTTTTAGTTTATCTTTAGTTTATTTTTATTGAAGTATTTCTGAACGGTAATTAATAAAGCTATGGGCTATTAAAGCTTATTTATAGAGGAGGTAGGAGTTGGGTAGTAGGCTATTGTTAATAGGTGGACCGCTTATCTGGGTTTAACAACAACTAGGACCACGTGGAGGGGTTAGTTGCAGTAGTTAGTACTAATTAGAATTATTGGTTCTAGGAAGAGGTGGATAGAGGAAGGAGGATTCGCTCTTCTGTAGTCACTGGGACATTAATGTGAAAAATTACAAATTTTTTCTGTCCCTACCGGGAATTGAGACCGAGACGAGAAAGACCTGACCTACAAGGCGCTACCACCTGAGTCACCAGAGGGGTTTTGAACGCACATTGAACGTTATGTCAGCAAATACCAAGCAAGGTCAGTTTCCGACACCCTATGAAAGCTGATCAGACTCTTTATTTTGTCTATATGGCGAAAAAAAGGGCGTTTGGTGAGGGTTCATGGAATCCTTACTGCAGCGTGGAGAATATAGTACCTATAAATAATAGAAATCAATATACTCGAAGTGATAAAAGTATTCTATATTTATAAATGTGAACATTCATGAGTGAGTTTATATGTGAACATTCACATATTTTCGCTTTTCTCTAATAACTCTGGAAGCACTAGTTTTTGGAAGAAACTGTGCAAACAATTTTGTACCGTAGAAAAAATAGCTGCACATTGATATCCGGTTCAGAGAACCGAAAATGTTTAAACAAATTTTTGTCCCGTAGCACAAATACATGAAAGAATATGCAGACAATTTGCTTGCTTTATCTGCACATTGGGCTCGAAGGACCAACTGTTATGACACTAATGAATGATGGAAAGATGAAAATGTAAGATGAGTAGATTGCCAGCAAATAACAATTTAATGAAACATGCTATAAATAGAACAAGAGCTAATGAGGTTATACAAATATCAAAATAGAAATGTATATGAGGCGCTGCGATAGTGTTGAGCGCTATATGATGAGATGCGTTGACAGCGAGTCTAGTGCTGACTGCTGACGAGTGGCGTGCGTACTATTTGACAGTGACTGTCCGTCTGCCGACTGCTCGGGTGAGGTGACCTCGAGCGAGAGTGCCTACTGACGAGGCAAATGATGCGACGCTGGCGCAATGAGTGACCAGAGAGGGAGCCTAACGAGACGAATGTGCCCCTCCGATGACGTAAATGATTGCTTCGGTAAAGTGCCTGGCAATGAGTGGCATGCTGTGAGTCTGTCCAGAGGGCGAGTGTGCTGCAGCGAGTCCAGAGAGCGAGCGTGACTCCTCTGCCACCCGAGAGCGAGTGATCGTCCGACTTCTCTCGAATGCAGCGGGCGAGAGTGTGTCTGTTCGCTCTCGCGAGCGGTGCCAGCACATGGTTTGGCTGGCTGTACATAGACTCGCGCTGTAGCGCAAGTTGACGCTCCAATCGCGTAGCAGGACGTCGTGACGGTTGCATGAATTTCTGGCGGGAAGTACCGCCAGAATAATCGATATGAAGCGTCGTTGTTCACAGATGCTCATGTCACCTTTGCACAAAGAGTGAGTTTGTCTTAATAATGTAAGAAAAAAATGTCTGAACAAAACAACTTGGGATCTCCCTAATGCGACCCGCAGGAAAGGTCCTGACCACGGCCAGACTCCGAACGACTTGTTACTCAGGATTTTCGTATTTAGGGTGTTAGGGTTAGGGTTACAGATTTTTGTTGTAAGATCAACTAGTTATCGCATTTCTACTTTGTGGTTAAAACTTTGAACTAAGAGTACACAAAATGTATTACATGGTTCTTCAAATTCTTACATCATGATAAAATACAAAATGTGATTATTCTTCATGCACAATAAATTCCTTGTTACTCATCTTGTCTCCCTGAAACTAAATTCAGTGTTCTAAACGAGTTAAGAATCGGGAAAGAGAAAAACAACGTGAACTCTTTTTATGGTATTTACATATGCAAATACAACTGAATGAACCAAACCGAAAACGAAGAAGTAAAATAAAAATAAAAAACATAAAAATTGTCCCAAATGTGTGTTTCCGTGCAGCAAAGGAAACTCGAGATCCGCAGTGGAATGTCCCTGGAAGAAAACGCGATAATTACGAAGGCTAACACGAGGGACTCCGTCCACGAGGCAGACACAGATCATAGTCGCTCACACAGAATTCCACCTACTACTAGCATTGACGCAGCTTAAGCATATTTTCTTATATGCATTAACCATTTTTTACAGAAGTGCTGAAATATATCACCAACTCCGTATCTCCAACCCTCCAAGAGTCCTATGATTTTCTCCTTACACAATTATATCTTTTAATCTTACTTCTAAATTTTATTTCTTTACATGAAATAAATATTCTCAAACCAATTAAAAATATACTTTTTGAAGAACTTATCATATTTTTTTAATGTAAGAAATGATAGGATTATTGCAATTAATTTTTTTACGGGAAACACCGAAAGGCATATATTTATTTCATATAATCTTCTCTAAATATGGCCTTCCTCGTCCCCTTTGTTACACAACTGGCCTCAATTCAGTAGCAGCCGGAGCAGCCCTCGCTGCTGTCATGCACACGACATTCGGCCACGCGAGAGATCTCGAGGACAGCAGCAGCGGAAGCAGCGGTCGCCCTGTGTGTACCCTGTGGGTAGCCTAGAGCCACGTTTCAACTCTTCCAAAGTGATAAAAAGTGATGTCGATGTAAGGATGAAAAATGTAGCTTGTGAACAGGAATGCACTATTATGAATAATTTAGCTGTCAAGTGTGACAATCGCCCCAAAAGCGAGCTCAGAGGCCGGGTGGCCGCGGGGTCTATCGCGAGTGGCGCGGCGTGGCGCGGCGTGGCGCGGTGACGACGGCGGAGGTGACGGCAAAGGCGATTGGTTCAGATCTTCGTGTGGGATGAAAAGTGGCAGTAGCGGACGCGTCAGACGAAACGACGCATGAAACTAAGTTTCAACTGACAATATGATCTTGTTTTGATTCACAAGAACATTTCCGAAATGTCTTCATCGTCGACAGCTACATTGAGTAAAGAAGGCTGTTTTCTTTCTTATCTTCTAGTATTAATTAACAGAATACTTCAAGTAGCCAAACCACTAAGAAAATTGTTTGCTTATTAAAATTCACAGGAAGAAGTTATAGAAATATTTTCTTTGTAAACGAAATCATTGGTAATGGAAGTTATGAACCAAGGTGAACTTCCACGTACTTTCATTCAAATTCTGTAAGGAAACTTAGCGGATCGATGTAAAAATGTCATAATATTCTGTGATGGCATGTGGCCATTGAGTATGGAACGCTGTGTAATGGCATGTAAGGAACCGTGTTTATGCATGTGTTGTACATGTTTATACGGAATCTCGGGCTTCATCTGGAATTATGTAAACCTGAGAGTGTACAAGATGTATGACGTGAACCTGACATCAATTGGAATATAAATGATTACGTAAATGATTCTGGTCACAGTCATGGAATGAATCCATTCAGCTCCAAGACAAAGTAATAGCTTCAGAGTCACTTCAACATATAAACTTCTCTAAAATAAACTCTTCCAATAATTTCTCAATCTGCAGAAGACGGAGAAGTTAGAAAGTAAGACGGTATTTTGCGATAGTTCTCAAAATACTATTTGATGATTTTTCTGTATTAATTTCTTCTTTATAATAAACCATCTGATCCGACCCAGTATCGCTCTGAAGTTGCTTTCTTTCCCGGTCGTTTTACAAAATCCACAAAGTTTTAGCGATAGATAACCAGTATATACATAGAAATATCGGGAATCATACAAAATAAAACATTGAGAAAATAACTGATCAATATGAAAAAGGAATTTTTTGGTATTATATTAAATTTCCCAACCACAAATCGATTAAAATTATTTGTTGATACCTCCACAACGACGGAACTCTCCTTGTCACCTACTTAAATTAATAATATCTCGTAGGCTATTGACAAAAAAAATCCCATTCACGAGCAACTCGTGGAAATTAATAAAATGTGCTATTCTAGGCATTTTTAGAAATGTTTTGACAATTTCACCAAATTTCATAAATATTCATCAAATGATAAAAGATTTTTGCGAAAAAACTTTCAAGCACACAAACATTCGTCTGTATTCATTAGGTAGTTGAGTAAATTTTTACACTTATTTTTATGATCGGAGAACATTTTATACAGCGTAGGTGAAAAACGCTTTTTGCTCTTTGTCCCATGTACCTTAAACCTCCATGTGACATGAGAGTTATTGAGTACTACCTCCACAAAATAATTCGCCGCGAGCCCCTTTAAAGATACTAAGCCTCCACTCTTCAGGGGTATGAAACCACTGAAAGTTTTTCTATTCAAACTTCAAGTGTTCCTTAATTTTCTCATTTCTACGAGCACGTAAAATTCTTCAAGGTTATTTGTTGGTGACAAAATATGAAAGAGTAGCTCTCAAGCGTGTAAAAATACACGAAATCAAACCAATACTCAAATATTTGTAACTTTGCATAACTACAAACTTCACTCCTATCTTTCCAGAGCTGGGTAAGGTACACTAAAATTATATTTTCAAGAAAGAAAATTCAATTTTGCTGGAAGCAATAAAATGATAAGTAACCATTAGGACGTCGCTTCATGAGCATATTCCCAAGGAACACGCATCGTATCATTTTCTGTGAAAGAAATATTTCTCAAAATGTAAACCCACTCTCCTGAACCAAAAAAGTTAGATGAGTCTGGAAGAATTCCGAAGGACATTTCTCACGGAATGACGAAGGAAAGGATCTGTCGAACTCTGTTTCGTCGGCGCCGAGTCGCCCTGAAGCGATGCCATCATTGGGGAGAACCTAGCCGCAGACGAGGGCGAGAGATATCTGTAACAGAAAAGCACTGATGGAGATGAAAATTACGTTGAAGTTTGGAGAACTTCTCTGGATTTCTTACTAGTGTCAATTGTTACGGGAACTACATTGGATTTACTAGCAGAATACTTTTATCATTTGAACGAATACATCAATTCTTTTTTTAACATATAAGAATAAAATTATTTCAATGTGCAAGTATAAAAAATACATCAAAACATATACAAACAATACTTAATTAACCACAAGATTGTTCAATGTTTCCAACTTCACTTTCGTATGTCGTGTAATATGCTTCTTCATTAAATGTATTAAAAAGAATATTTTTCTTTCAAGTGTTTTTTGCTTTCACCTACTGAGACATTGAAATGACAATAAGTGCATTAGCTAATTTCATTTTGATAATTTTGTGTGTTACATCGGTGTTATTGCATAAATTCCACAATGCATTATGATGCTCTCCTTATACACACGAAAAAGATACGTAACGTTGTATTTTCTCCAAGGGAGACATGCCTATCGGCAAATATTTATTTATTTCATCCATTATGGCAAGGGTTCAGATATAAGTGTGTGTGCATAAATAACCTTAATTATATCTGTTGAATTTCTCTAATATCGCATTCCATCACAATGGATTATATGGGTGTCTAAAATCTAACACATTTCTCGGAAATTGGATCTCAATGTATCTTACATTTCATGTAATGAAATTTATGATCTTTTCTTTTGGACATAGACTACTCCAAAAAGAATTTTTTTAGGTTGCAAAATAGATCAAATAGTGTGTAGACGAAAAATATATTCATCATTATTTTAAGTTCGAAAGTTCGTGGCTTTATTTCGATTGGTCAAGTTGAATAATGCTTCAATTAACTTAATTAACTCAATTCCTTTAATTTATCAATTAACAAAAGGAATTAACATAAAACTACTCAATTTTTATTATCAACTTATCAATCAAAACTATTAAAATATTTATCTCACATTTAAATATTTCTTTCTCCAAGAAAACACTAATTTTTGAAGAAATATCTTTAGATAAAAAATATATGTGTATACAACTTTTACTTCAATTTGTTATTTATATCTTTCTCTCTCCCCTACATCTTTGCATCTCTCTCAGACACAATATTATTACCCGGGTATATATCTCTCATATTATCTTTACCTCATTTTCTCTCTATAATTATATTATATGGTCAACTCACACTATTCTTATAGAGCGCCTCTTAAGTCGATTCGTCGACCGTTTCCGCTAGGAGGTGAGCACAGTCTTGTATTTCATCAATCACCTTTTTTCATTTGCCAATCCGATGGTCCACCACATTGTAAAATCACTCCCATAGCTTCCAGGGTGTTTCTGGGGTATGACTGATGCTCCAGAAATTGGGTCCTTCCGGTTGCAGTATATGAATCAGCTTCGACCTATAAATGATCTCTTGATTTTAATAAAATAATTCACAAGCACTGCTATCAAAATAACATCAGTTTCGTAATTTTTATTCTCAAAATCTATTATTCATGAATCTATAATTGACTTATTTTTTGATCTGTTTGATATGTATTTTTAAAAAATGATTTTAGACGTGCGTATTTAATTTGTATGTATTTGGTATTTCAATGATAATTGCTGTGCTTAGTTTCTATAGTGTGGAATATTTCCCTTTGTTGTCTACAATGCGCATGATATATTGAATTCGTGCAACGCTGAGACAATTCATCGTTCTTGAGTTGCTTTAATACTTCGCGACTGTGAGTCACGCCGTCACTTACATTCATTTAATTTAAATTGCTCAGTCTCAAAAAAATGTCTCCTCGTGGCAGCAAACGGCAACCTGATCCATCAGAGGTAACGTGACAACAATTAATTAAGTCCAGAGACCTGGCAATTAAGAAATCCGCTATTCACGATAATTTTTACTAATATCTTTTACTAAAATTTTTTGGTTGGCTAGCCTGTTCCTGGCGTTAGCTGCGGTTGTGAATAAGCTCCCCGTATTTTTCAGTTTAATCTTCCTAATTATTTTATTTTTTTGTGATTAAGTCGTTGTATTTAGTTCCTATCTTTTTTTAGTGCAAAAATTTGTTTGGTTTGTGTGTATGAATTGTAAAAAACATTAAAAACGTTTCCTAAGGTTTATCAAACCTAACGGATCTAACATACTTCGTATTGTTTTCATTCAAGTGTTTCTCAAAGACGTGATAAAGTTTAAGTTAGTACAAACGGAATTATTAATTTAGTTTCTTGGTGCATCAAGTGTAAACTTTAGGGTGCATTTAGATTTTCTCGTGCATATTCTATCACAGAATAATGAAACTTTCACTGCCCCATTGTTGCACTCAAGTTTTCGTCGTCATAATTCCATACAATTTTACAATTCGTTTTTCTTTATTTTTTGGTATTTATTTACCTTTTAACATAATATAGAGTAGTTATTGTCGAATTAAATAACCTCCAGTTCTCGTCCTAAATAATTATTTTAGTCGTCGGTTTGTTTGTTTATTTATTTATTTATTTATTTAATATATCATTTGTAATTTCCGTAGTAATAAATGTATTATACTAATATACTTCATTCAGTGTTAGATGTCAGTTTTCGTGTATTCTCATTTGCTTTTGTCGTTAAGTTGCTAACCAATTCAAAACAATGGACACAGTCGCATTCCTCAACGCATTCAAAGCTGACCTCACAAGGCGTACAGTGACTTTGTACATTATATTGACACACGGATCAGTGCACTGGAAGAGGTCAATAAGAACACGATCAGCGGTTGCACTACAGTCAGGAATTCTTGCCGTCCTTCCAACTGCTATCACCTGGTTAGACCAACGACACATGCACCAGTCCAACTCTTCACTCAGAATAGGTTTAGTGTGTTAGAAGGCATGCCCCAGTTTCCTCCCCTACCTAATCCTCCTGCCTGTTCCATCCCTTCCCGTCCAGTACCTCAACCTGTTCACAACCACACACTGGTAATCATAGCCGCCCAAATCCACGTAAAGTAGTGCTACCCAGAGATGAAACTAACACTTCCACGCAGAAATCAAACATGCTTATATTAGCTGATTCGCACGGTCGCCAAATGTCCTCCGTTTTGTGTGTATTGCTTCCCAACCAGTTCTCAGTCTCCGGTTTCTTTAAGCCAAATGCTCGTTTGGCTAAAGTTATTCGAGAACTGGACACCTACACTAAGACACTCACAGAGTGGGACACAGTAATCATCGTAGGTGGGCAGAACGATATTAACTTGGGAGAACATTTCAACGCTTCTGATCATGTACAAAAATTAAAAACGCTTCTGAACATGCACACAAACATAGTACTCTCTAGCCTGCCTCCACGTTTCAACTTTCCACAAATAAACACGAAATAAACCTGGCAAACATCTTCCTAAAACATCATCTGGCAGACACAAAAATCACATTTTTTTCTTTGCAATCACACCTTTCTGTCAAGGACTTTACCCAACACGGTTTACATCTGAGACCGTTTGAGAAACATCACTTCGGTTCTCCCCTAGCTTCACATCTGACCTCACATCATCCACTTGCCCCTTTACCCACTCTACACCTCCTCCTGACTCCACCTCCTACTGCTTCCTCATTTCCCACGTTCTCATCTATTCTTACATCCACATCTCCTCCCTCCCCCATACACAGTTATAACTTGCGCTCAAGAGTACGATGTGGTACTCGAAGGTGAAAATCGCGTTCGGGTGCAGTGTGCGGGCTTCATCCAGAACTAGAAGCTGTGCCAAATTAAAAATCCCCTACACAATCTAACTTCAATTCCATTTCTCGAGAATCACAAACTCTTTGAGAAAATAAAATAATTATATTCCAATTCCTTTCAAACAAATTGACAGACATTGGAATTTTTGTACACGAAAATCCATTCGATGTGGTATGCCTCACAGAACATTGGCTTTCAACTAACAACATCATTGATACTGCTATTTCTAATTATTATTTAGCAAGTTCTTAATGTCAACAAAAGTTTCACGGAGGTACATGTATCTAGGTTCATAATGATATTTTATCTTATCTAGGAGAACTTCTGTGTTGATAGCGTGTTCAAATTTTCTGCAGTTAATTTGACCGACACCGGTATTATCGTTTTGTGTATTTATAGACCTCCTCAATCAGATCTTGACGTATTTTATGAGAATTCGAAATTGTTTTAAAACATATTACTCATAAATCTACTAAATCTATGATGATATGTGGTGATTTCAATATCGATTTCTTGAGTACATCCGACTCTGCACATTCACCAGTTAAACGATTCAACAATCTTATCGACTCCATCAACCTTATTACTACGATAAACGACCCCACTCGCCTCTCCGGCACATCTCAAACATTGCTAGATCAAATTATAGTCAACAATGGAATCTCGTATCTCTCTGAAATGTTTATCGCCGGATACAGTGATCACTTTGCTCAAGTATTGACAATTAATAATAAACTAAAACCACATAAAATCCTTTACAAATTTACTAGAGAGTTTAATGACATAAATAAATCCATATTTATAAATTATTTGCGTGAAGAAATCTTTACCCCAGGTTTCTCTTTCTTTAAACGGAACACAATTAAAAACTGTTACGAATCCAAGATTCTTAGGTCTCCATATTCAAGACAACCTCAAATGGAATTGTCACGTTGACAATCTTAATTCCCAATTAAGCAAATTGTGTTACGCATTCCGGATCTTAGTTAATGTAGTTAGTCCACATATTTCCCGTTGCGTATATTTTGCAAACGTTTACTCCCATTTACGTTACGGCATTACCTTCTCGGGGAATTCCGGACAGAGAATTAAAAATTTCGGAATTCAGAAGAGGATAGTTCGGATAATTTGTAAATCTCACCCCCGAAACTCTTGTAAACCTTTATTCAAGGAATTAAATATCCTACCACTTCCCTGCATTTATATTTATGAAACGGTCGTGTTTGTTAAGACCGAATTACTGAAGCTCCACCCTTGCTTCATACGAAACAGTCTCGTTCACGAACACAATACTCGCAATAGTATTAATATTCAGTGTCAATCACGTTTTCCCAAAAAGGACCATATCATTCGGGAATCATTTTATGTAATTCTCTGGCCAAAAATATAAAAGATGTTATGAAATTGAATCTCTTTAAATCCGCTGTTAAAAGCTACCTCCCGCACCAGTGCTTCTACAATATAAAAGAATTTATTGATTTTAATAAAAGTTAAATCCGTCTTGTACTTTATCACGCCATTGCTGTAGTACTTTTAAACTAACTTATAACAATTTCAAAAACTATTTTCTTGCATGATTGTGTTGCTGTATGGCTCCTATTAATTTAGTTTTATGTGTACTCAACTTTAGCACGGTTGTGTACATAAATTCTGTAGCCCCATCCTGGCCCGGATTTTTCTCCGTTTTTCCTTCGGGTAGAGGCGGATTTCTTATACAGATTGTCTAAGTTTTGTATTGGGGCGCGTTTATTGAAACAAGAAATCTCAGTGTTTTTTCAATTCTAATGATTTGTGTTTAAACACTATAATAAGAATAATTTGTAGTTCGATAATAATTCGTACATATAGAATAATTTTTTTAGTTAAATTACGAACATGTTGATATCCTATGTGTTTTGTAACTCGTAGCTAACATTTTATCTTATCTAGGAATTTTTGCTGAAATTTTTGAATCCGCCTCTGCCTTAGGGTCCTTGATCGGGATTGATGGGATGGTCCCTTGCTTGCAGAGAGTAAGTAAGATTATTGTCCTCCACGTGGTCATACGCAGTGTGTACTGCTTTTTTGACAATAATCTTATTTATATTTATCTATTTAAAACAATCCTGAGGTCAATGATTCTGCTCAATATAAAACTTTCGCGGCTCATCTAACTAGTTTGAATACCATCTGTCTGGCATTTATTCACACCCAAGCAGAATTACAACGATATGACGATTTTCTAGAAGTGCGCGAGGATTTTGTACAAAAAAATATTCTCTCGTGAGAAATATGGAAGCAATCATGGGGCAATTCAGAAATGACTCTGCCTCTTTCCACGCGCGTAGTTTCGGTTTCTCCGACCGCCACAAATGAATCAGTGCGTCAATGCAGTATTAAACTACCTGGCATAACCTTGCCGAAATTCAATGCATTAATGTTATTAATGCATCTCATGTTAATGCATTAATTGTTATTAATGCATCTCATGTTAGAAAATCTCGACTCCATCATTAAAGTACAATAGGAGAAGTCGTTAGATTCACAAATTCGTACTTTCAATCAACTCATTTAGTTCTTGGAAAGGCAGCATAAAGCTCTCGACTTGTCCTCTGTGAAAAAAAAACCAACAAGCAGAAAACTTCCTCTTCACGTCCCAACAAGGGAAATAATGATTTCAATTTCATTAAATGTCCAATGTGTTTCGGGGCTCATAACATCAACACGTGTTCATCATTTAATAACTTAACCGTTTGGGATCGCCGTGTCAAGGCCAAACAACTGCGATTATGTACTATTTGTTTATGACATAATTGCTCTAATCATCTTTGTTCGCAACGAACTTGTTCCATTTGTAAAAAATACCACCGCACTCTTCTGAACGTCCCAATCTTCCAGCGGCAGAAGCTTTAGGTCAACGCATCGCCAGCCCCCACTCCAGCAACGCTGCATGATCTCACGGGGCCACCGCCTACTCCAGCTGTCACTCAGCAAAGGGGAGTTTGTGGTAACATACTTAACAAGAAAAATCAGGCGTTGCTGGCTACTGCGATTGTCTTAATTACAAATTGTAATGGATTACGCGTCCCATGCACTGCTTCCTTGATTTGGCCAGTATGCATAATTTCATATCTGAAAAATGTTCCCTCGCTTTGGGTGTCAAGGGAAAACCCAGCTCTTCATTGATCGATACTTTGGATGGTAATCAGACGTGTACTTCTCTTGGAATACAATTAAATTTAGTATCACGATGGACGTCATGGAATGCTTCAAAATGATCTACCGTAATTTCTTCAATTACTTCGAGTTTATCTCATGTCACGATCGTGGAATCTCCCTTCGGAACTTTGTTATGCAGATCCTCATTTCAATGAAACTACAAAATTAAGAGTAGTATTTGATGCTTCAGCTGCTCCATTTAGTTCTGAAACATGACTATCTTCTTGTTGGTCCTGTTATTCAACAAGACATATTTTCTATTTTAGTTAGGTTTCGTACATTTCCTTGTTGTTTCATCTCAGATTTAGAGAAAATATATCGATAAATACTTGTTCATCCTGAAGACAGAGATCTTCAATGTATTTTCTGGAGAAATTCCCCGCGCCAACCAGTGTGTGACTATCATATAAACACCGTCACTTGTGGTACCGCGTCTGCCTCATACCTAGCGACTAGAGCTCTAATTCAATTAACTCACGATGAAGGAACTACTTCCTTTGGCCTCTACTATTGTACAGAGAGACTTTTATGTTGATGATTGTATTTCAGGAGTAGAAACGCTTATCGAGGCACTGAATGATATCTCTCAATTAAATACCTTATTTCCTAAGGACGGATTTAATTTAATTAAAAGGGGTTCAAATGTCCCTTCTGTTCTAAATCAAATTTCTCCTCAGAAGTGAGAAGGTAACAAAATTTTAGAATTTAATACTTCTGAATCCTACGAGACTGCCTTAGGTCTGTTGTGGAACACGACAAATGATTATTTTCAAATATCAACTCAACTTCCAACCAATTTACTCCCTGAGAATTTTACAAAAAAATTTATTATCAATAATAGCTTCCATCTAGGCTTAATTGCTTCAGTTGTAGTACCTTGTAAAATACTTTTTCAAAACCTATGGGTATTTAATCTTAACTGGGATGACACCCTTCCTCCTCCATTGGCAAGTGATTAGATTCATATTTATTCTGAATTACAACAACTCAAAGAATTATCCACTCCTAAACTAGTGAGACCTGTCAAAGGTAATGTCTACCACTTGCACGGTTTTTGCGATGCAAGTGAGAAGGCCTACGTTGTATGTATTTATCTCATCTCTCATGACGTCACAAAACCACTCACGTCTCATTTACTATGTGCCAAGTCAAAAGTCGCCCTATTAAAACACAATCGATTCCACGTTAGAGTTTTATTATCCAAGCTCATTACTAAGGTCGTACCAATAATTAATCTTTCTATTGCTAACATTGTGTTATTGACGGACTCCGAAAACGTCCTCACCTGAATAGCATCGCCCTCCAGGAATTGGAAATTTTTTAATTGCGAACAGAGTTTCAGTCATTCATGAGCAGACAAATCAGTTCCCTCAGCGAGCTAACCCGCTGACATTATTTCTAGAGGGACAATTAATTAAATCAAATTCTTTGTGGTCGTCTGGCCCTTCGTGGTTATTTAAAATCTCAGACCATTGGCCCCTCACGTCAAATTCATTTTTATCAAAACCTTTAGAAGTCAAAACATGTTTAGTGTCTGTCGCTTTCGCTCCTAGTGTAATACTTGATTTAAATCCAAGATATTCATCTTTCACAAAATTATGCTGAGTTCACGCTTATGTTTTTCGATTCATTAACATTGTTCGCATAGACACTTCACGTCTTACTTCCTCTTTAGCTGCTCCAGAAATAATTCAATCAAGAAATTGTTTGTTTAAAGCAGTTCAGGCGCAAGCTTATTCACAGGAACTTTTCGAGTTGTCTAAGGGAGAACCTGTTTCAAATTGAAGTTCCATTACCTCTCTAGCGCCATTTTTGCATTCAGACGGACTCTTAAGAGTCGGGGGTAGAGTTGAGAACTCCCAACTTGAATTTGACTCCAAACATCAGATCATTCTGCCCACCAAACATATCTTAACCAAGTTAATTATTCGCCAGACTCATCTACACCTTCTGCACGCTTGCATTCAAACGGTCATGAATGACATGAGAACTTGCATGTACAGCGGTACGCAATGTTCTAAAGAATTGTGTAATTTGTTTTAAAACAATGACACGCGCCTTAAATCAACAAATGAGTTAACTCCCACGCCTAGGGTCACATTCTCCTTTCCATTTACTAATGTAGGTGTTGACTTCACTGGTCCACTCACCGTTAAATACGGTGAACCTCGCTAAAGGACTACAACTAAATCTTACATCGCTTTATTCATATGTTTAGCCACAAAGTTCATTGCGAAATTGTCTCTGAATTATCCACTAAAGCATTTTTTTGCATCTTTCTCGCGATTCTGTAGTTGTCGCGGACTTCCACAACATATATATTCCGATAATGGAACCAACTTCAAGGGCGCAGAACGAATTTTAAAGCATTTTTTTCAATCTTAGAATTTTCAGTAGCAATTAACGGATCATTGTTCCTCATCTTTGATACAATGGAATTCCAACCCCCACCCCCAGCGCACCCCACTTCGGAGGGCTTTAGGAAGCTAATATTAAGAGAAAACTCACCTGAAGCGAGTAACTAATAATCAGTTGTTTACTTTTTGAGTAATTTTACACTCTAGTGGCTTCTGCCGAAACCATTCTCAACTCCCGTCCGTTGGGCCTACTCACTGATCAACAGGATCAGTTACAACCTTTAACTCCAGGTCATTTCCTTATAGGTAGGTCATTAGTCGGTATCATTTCTGACCCCCAAACAGCTGATAGCATCTCAATCAAATCATGCTGGAGTAGAATTTCAGTTTTAATTACTTCACTTTGGAAGAGATGGTCGGACGAATATCTGCAAACTCTACAACGTGGAATCAAGTGGTTAAATCCACAAACCAACATCGATGTTGGCACAGTTGTTTTACTTAAATCAAACATGACTCACCTTGCAATGGAGTTTTGATGTCGTTCAAGAAATACATCCCGGCAGAGACCAACGAGTCAGTGTAGTTACTATTAAAACACACACCGGGTACTAAACACGTCCCATTACTGACATTGCTCCCTTGCCATCTCTAGATTAATCATTAATATTTTGTGTAGCTTAATTGTTAGTTTAATTTTGTCATCACTCATGAAGTTCATTTTCTAGTGGAGGATCATTATGGTAATTTCATGTGTTTAGATTAGGGCTTAGGTTTAGAGTATTTCGCGTGTGTTTATGTTAGGGTTTGGGTATAGATGATTTCGTGTGTGTTTAGGTTAGTTTTTTGGTGGGATTATTAGGGAACTCATTTTATATCATTTCTTTGTAAAACAATTAATATTTGTATGTCCATTGAAGATACCTCAAGGACAATCACCTCGTCATTGAATTCACATGTCGTTGCAATTATACTTAGCTCATTCGTTATATTTAATAATATCTTCTTGCCACTGTCCCATAATGAGTTCACCCCATTGCGTACTATGTATTACTCACATGAAGCGTTCACATGAACACACTTTATCACATATTATACTTTTCCACATTGCTAATATACAATGTACTTGCACTTAAACATAGGACATTCCCTTTAATACTTTATATAGCGCTCTTAAGAAGGTGCGTTCTTCATTTCATATTTTCAATTATATTAAGTTTAGTCTACTCCTTGAAATTTTTATACAAGATTTGTAGAATTATGTCAAATTTTTTTTTTTTCATTTCCTCACTTGCTCTACGCCAAGTCAAGTGTAGTTCCGGTAAGGCACGTGCTCATATGTGCCTACGGACTCGCACAACTTTAATTAGTATTTCAATTATTATTCGACCATTTGAGGTCAACTACTATCAATTACTTAATTATCGCTATCGTCAGGTATGAGAAATTTCCCACTCCATTTCTAGATCCCGAGCAAAGCTTCCCAAACATATTTGCCCCTTTATATTATTTATCTTAGGGCGTTCATTCGCTTGAATACTTTCTTTATCAATTGCAATCCTTATTTTAGGATTTCGATATTATTATGATTATTATAATTTTGTATTAACAACTCTAGTCATTCGTGAAATTGTAAACTCAACTTCGGGTTCATCCAATTAACTTGTGTTCACCAAATACAATTCTTGTTAATCAACTCAACACTTAACCCTAGGGTCTAGCATCTCCCGTGAGATCATAATCTGATCTTCGACGGACAGCCAGGTTAATGTATGTATTTGTGAAGGTACTTGGGAAAATATTGCCTGCTCTTGACGAGTAGCCCCTAATAATTTATTACGAAGATACATGGGAAAACCATTACTTGGTTTTCAACGGGCAGTTTTCTGGTGTATTTCCACCAGAAGCTAATAATATTATCTAATACTATTAATAGATCTAAAAGGCTTAGGTACGTCAATCTGTTTCTAGATAGCTCTAATCTCCCCCAGACTTTTCAGGATAATAAAAATATATAATTACTTATTCATTACATGGAATATCGCCACATAAATTCTGAATGCAAATTTACTAATTTAATGTAACATTGAGTCAATTCTTTAATTTGTATCAAATTCTTTAATTTGCACGAACAATTCAATAATAATGTATTTTCGCGGTAGTGTTTTCCCTCGAGTTAACATGGTAAGATCCCGTAGCCACTAGCTCAAGCATCACTCTCTCTTCTGGCTTAATCGAGTCATAACTGCGTCCGTCATGAACATTTTGTGAAGGGTGTTGTGTATGAGGTAAAACTATACATTTCCTTCAACCGTGTAATGCGACCATCTGGAACTGTCGTAAACGTGGCTTTATTGTGATCATGGAAACAGTGTGATCATATAAACTTTAAATACTATTGATGGATTCACACACCGTGGCTGCCTCTTGCATCTTCCAAAGGTGTGGGACGCTGTACGCCAACTGTGCATCGGCGAACGCTACAAGAACGTAACTATTAGCTCACATATATTTCACTGGCCAGTGAAAATCTAACGAACAGTATGATCTTTCATGATTAATTTAATCTTCCTTCATTGACGAATTCAATAACATTTAACTTAACCTTGTTGTATATCATGCCTCTTTTATCTTTAAATTAATGTCACGTATTTATCTGTAAGCTTTGGTATTAGATATTTTACATGTATGTCCATTGATTTCTTGTGTTTAGGTTAGTTTTTTGGTGGGATTATCAGGGAACGTGTTTTTGTGTCATTTATTTGTAAAACAATTAATATTTGTATGTCTATTGATTTATTGTTTGTTTTGATATAAAATCATGGTATTCCATGTGGTCCTCCATTACAAAACTCTTTTAATTATTAAAATCAAGATACCTTCCACTCCCATAGCTTCCTGGGTGGTTTCGGGTTACGGCTCACTCTCCAATTGTATAAGCCTGTACCATGTAGATTCTCCGTTCGCACCACACCGTTTCATGAGAATCATCACTTTTTTCCTTTTCATTATATTCCACTCATTATATTCTTAGTCGTACAGGACATGTGACATGGTCTCTTCCCCTTTCCCGCCAATACACAGTGTCCATTATCTATTATTTTGTGTTTACACAATAATGCTCGAAAATCGCTATGACTGCTGCTACAATTAGGTTCGAAACTTTTGATATTGTTTGTCACCATTTGATGTTATGTTAAGATTACCTTTCCTGGTAAATTTATGTACCAGAACGTGCAAGAGCTGCAGCGAAAGCGCGGTTTTGTCACATGTCTGCTGCAAGAGGTGACCCAGCGCAGCTCCACTATAGAACTCTTACTGCTCTGGGTGTCGAGAAGCGAGCCGGTTGTATTCGGCGTCCCCCACCACCAGGCACCAGTTCAGTTCTGTGTTCTGTGTAAACAACTCGGCACCAGCACAGCTCTGTGTTCTATGGCACCAGTATATGCCCGTGCTACCAGTCAATGTGGTCGACGATTATGCTTCGTTTAATCGATTATATGAATATACAGTTTATGTTGGTACTCAAGTAAAATATCTACATATTGTGTAGCCTATAACTGTAAGAGTTGCATAGATAAGAAATCTGGTTTATCTGCTCATAAGTAAGAATAATGAAGACTACTTATTTTCATTGTTAGTATGAGATAATTGAAGTGCATTGCCACACTAGATGTTAATAGTAGCGCTAAAATTAACGCTAAATAAAGTTTAGTAATGCTTTTGACTTGATAGATCATTATTTAATTTCATATCTAAATGTTAACTTAAAATTTAAAAATCATTTATCGTTTTTCTCATTAACTATAGAACATTTTTTCATTAGACGCTTCCTTCAGTAATTATTTAAACTATTGGTCACTTAATCCTTAATGTCCTTTATAACTTAAATGACAGATCCCAATGGAATAGATTGGATAGTAAATTATCATTAGAATCGTGTAAATAAGTAATAATAATATTCACATCATATGAATTGAGTAAGTTCTGTAGGTTTCCCAAAGATGCGGAACATCGTCAACGATGGATTATAGATATAAAAAGAAAAGGATTCAATCCTTCGAGCACTTTTTCTCTTGCAATAGAAAAAACTTCAATAATTAATAAGTCACGCTCAACAATTTATTTTGTTTCAAAATATGTATTGTAAATATGATATGACAATAAAACAAATTATCATGTGCTGTGCGTGAACAATTATCAAAAAATTAATATTAATGTGGAACTTAGGAAAAATTTCATTCATTAAAACAAATATCCTTTTTAGTCGTACTATTTTAAGAATAAAACTTAAAAACTCGTATTAAAGACAAACAGGCATAAAACAATCTCGCAATACTGACATTGGCTCCTCAACTCTCACGTGATCTTTAGGTTCCTCCCTCATTAATTTTCTTTCCCTGCAAACACTCAAATATATTTTGCTGAAAGTTTTCATAAAAACTCGGGCAAGATGTGTCGCTACAGCGCGTACAAAAATACATGCACCCATTTCTGTGAGACGTACAGCTAAATGGAGTAATGTAAGACACTCGATATTAGCCTTCATTTAATAAATTACTTAAAATAAATAAGAATATATTTTTGTCTTCGCGCTATTTGATTATAGAATCTTCAGTACACATATTTGTGTTAATTGGAAAAGGGTAACTGAAGAAGCATATTTTGGTTTGCACATTAAAATCCAGATAATCGAACGAATTCATAGGAATAATATCATTAATTTCCCTAAATTATACTTCGTGGACTAATTATTTTATACAAGTGAATCAAATCTTCGGGTAGCCGAAAACAAACCAGGTACAATTGTTCGACTTCTTGAAAAATCTAAGAAGATATCCTCCAGCGACGCAGTATGCCAATGGGAGCTGCCGAAGGATAACCCGCGGATGTAAGGAGTCCGCTACAGATCTCGGGATTCGCCGACGCGCTTGACGCTGCGGCGTCGGCGCGGGCCGTCGTCGACCAAAGCCAGGCGTCGCCGTATGGCTTTGCGTGGGAGGCAGCGGGCGGCAGGAGGGGACTTGGGCCGGCTAATCCGACGCGCCCAGATCCTCGCGGCCGGCAGGCAACGGGCGGGTGGGCAAGCGGTTGCGCGTCAACAGCTGTTATCAGAGACCGGGCCGAGATAAGTGAGCGCTGATTGGCTGGCGGCCGGGCCTGCGCCGTGAAGGCAGTGGCACCGGCGCGCGCGCACGTGGATCGCCGTGGCGCTAGCGGTCGCTGCGACGGCGCGGCGTTGGCGGTGAATTTGCGTCGCATCGCCCCACACCGTCCCCGCGGTGGTCGCTCCCTGCTCCCGCGCGTCACTCCACCCGCAGAGAAGCCGCTGTCTTACTTCGGAGCGCCGTGCGTCGTTATCTTATCGACGTTCGCTCTCTTAACAGCCTGCCTCGCTCCTCAGATGACCCCGTTTCAGACAGAGACTATGAAACTAAGGTGACTTTTCACGGACATTCACCTTCAGCTGTTCCAAGGAAGAGGGTCTGGGATCGGATGGATTTGAGGGAAATGCTTCTCTGTGTCTTGCATCACCAAACATATTTGTCATAAGGAGTTTTTACTGCACAAGGTTTTGATTTATTGCAATGGCTTCGTTTATGAAGGAATCAAGATCCTGTCGAGAACAAATTGTGTCAAATACCATTAAGGACAGGAACTTGGAATATTAACATTGTTTCTTCTTCTGGAACCAATTATTTTGAGCCAACGAAATTTATTATATGTAATGTTTAGAACAAAATAACTGACTTCTTTCTTTTGCAATCTGTTTTTACCTTTTTTATACTGAACTCAGATGATTAATGACTCTTCTTTTGAACTGACTCTCTATAACATAAGAAATAATTAACCTAGAGAAATATAACCTTTGGATTCACTTCTATGGAGAAAAATATATGATATCATTAACCCTACAATAGATTTTTGATGATTTTTAGAGTATTTGGTATTAATAGACATTTCCTAGAGGGGATGAATTTAAGAGTAAGGTTTGTACATATATCCATGAATTCGTTTATAATATAAGCAATGAATCATCTAAAATATTTCTTAAATTTACATGGCACACATTCAAATTAAGAATTGTTTTATTTATCTAAGTAAAAGAGTAGACATTTTTTAGATATTCTTACAAAAATCTTTACTTTGTGCTTTGACAAAGTTTTCACTGGACAAAGTTTTCAATGGCCAATATATACATAATTAGTGTCTTGGCTTAGTATCATGACAGAACCGAGGAATTAATGGTCAGCTTATTCAAAGGAAAGTGATGAACTATTTACATGGAAGGCGTTGTGATTTGTATTGTATTGTGCATGATTAATTTGAGGTTCTCGTGTTGAAGTGATAGCGACTTATGAACAATTGGTTCATTCACAGTATTTGATGTACTATAAACAGTTGCGTCACACATAAATTTATTACCAATATTGTCCCCGCAGCCAAAGAAGGATAATGAGATGTAACCAATGGAGCGAAAGTGCGGTTTTGTCATATGTCTTCTGCGGGGGGTGGGTGACCTAGCGCAGCTCCACCCATTCAAGACTGCACGCCGCAACACCCACACATAGGCTGCTACAACCCATGGAAAAGCATATCTCAGGAATATCGTGTGTCCTATCGGTCAAAGGTCAGATAAAGCCCGCCGTCCCAGTTGGTATATTAAATACTGACGGTTCAGCGATGGCGTACTTCATTTATGGAAAATGTATTAATCAATATTTTAAACAAACAAAATAACGTCCATGTAAATGGTTATAATTTTATAAATGCTTCAGTTTTTGTCTCATATTAATCGGACAACTTTTACATAAATTAAAGGTTATAAAATTATTTGCCTTTATTCTAATGTAATTATACGATAATTTACGTTCAAAATTAGGTTCATTCCTACAAACGCTCACCTGCATGCTTTGAAAAAACTTTTTGTTCACTACATAGAAGCTGTAAACTTATTTAACATTAACATGGTGCCACTGTAATTTTCTGCAAAGCTTAAATGTGTTCCTAGCTAGTTTTGAAAAATAAAATGTACTTATTAGTTACGAGTAAAAGTATATATGCTTATCAAATAAGAGATGAAATAAAAAATTTATGACAAACTTGCTTTTTATTTATTTTAATCAGAAAACTAAGAGATTCCATGAAAAATAATTCAACTTTTATTTATTTCAGTCAGTACTCTTGGCAAAATGTCTATCTCCAAACGTAACACGTAAGAAGATATGTCAAAATATTGATGAAACTGAGGGGACGAGAGCAAACGGGGTAGTTAATAATAATAATGATTTTATTTTCAAAAACTCAGATACAGATTATTTAGCGTTTATTTGGATTTTCACGTTGATGACTTGTGGAAAAGAGCTATTTGAGTTGAGTTCAAAACATTTAGTGAAAATGTTGAAACAAATCTCAGAGACATGTATTCAGAAATACGGCGAAGCAGGTTTGCTTTGGCATGAAAAAATGCAATGATAGACCTCTGACATCTGACGATGATCAAAACACTTTATTGTGTTAAAATTCAGTTACACTATGTATGGAGAAAAGTCATTAATTTATGAAACTTAATTCCCCATTAAAATCTACATTTTATAGTAAATTGTAACATTCACCCAGTATTTATTCATTAATTCAACTTGTGAATTTAAATTAACTTAATTCTAAATTAGAATTCAACTACTACCTTATTATTAACAATTTTTAAAAAAACGAACAACGCCCAAAGAATACGCCTTTCCTTTCAATCCTCGATGGAAAACTGACACGTGTAGCATGTTATTTCAAGGTTCACCCTCTTTCCCCGATTGTGTAGGAAGTGACTAATGTGGGTGGCAGCGTCCAAACATAAGATTCACGCTAACACGAGTAGAACGCCCACGTAAGAAAGATTCGGCAATCTCGCAATGCTGGCATTGGCTTCTCAACTTTCACGTGGTCTTTAGACTCCTCCCTCATTAGATTTCTTTTGCTGCGAGGAGAATACAACTTTCTTTGACTAGTATTCCCGTGTGTCTTTCGATTGTACAGAATTTAATCGCGTAGTTAATGTTAATTGTGAAAAATGAATGAAGATTAATTGCGACTGCAGTAAGTCCAAACGTATCTCATTACAATAAAAATGGATGTACTTTTCAACAAGATTTGATTGCTCAGCTCTTCGACCGTTCCTAAAAGAGTGAAACTTTCAGAAAAAGATATCAAGTTACCAATCTAATTTATATTTTGTGTATCATAATGACGATAATTGTGTTAGACCAAAGCAGTAGAGTGACGTTCGAGTTATGATCTATATTTGGCCGGCCACGGCTGATGACGTTTCACTTCAATAATTAAGGTATTGCTAAATTTGTTTCTGAAACAGATAAAAGGGCATAAATTTGAATCGAATGAAAGAATATCGAAATCTTTCCATCGATCCGAATCGATTCCGAGTCACGTAGTACATGTTTGGGAACGATGCCATGCTAAGTTCTTGTTCTGTTTCGTTCCGCCTTTCCCCTCGTCTGTCCGGGCGCGTCGCCATGAGACCCCTCGCGCAAGGGTTCATGGCGAGCAACAGCCTCATAAAGACAAGCGGAGTCAGCCCCCATATCGTAATCGACTTCCGCCGCTTCGTCGACTTCCGATTAGCCAAGCGGGGGCGACGGAGGTGGTGACTTGGGAGTGTCTGGCGTCAGGGAACATGTATGGTAGTGGTGTCGGCCTCAGTGGGCTAAATGCGGCCAGCGATGGTGGCGCCTGCGAAAGGGTTAGTGGCGTCGCGTTGGTTGGTGCGAGGGTGGGTGGTGAAGAGGTGCGACGAGACGAAGGGGAAGAATGCGCGAGGGGTCGCGATTCTTGGAAGAGAGCACCGTCCTCTGGCGCGGGTATCGCAACAAGGGAGGAGCTCAGGGACAGGAAGTGCAGGAGACGTCAAGGAACTTGCAGTGGGTGAGACGTTAACACTGGACAAGAAACAGACAATTCCATCCTAATCGATGTTTAAGGAATGAAAAAGGGAGGCGAAAATGAATTACGATTTTTTAAGTCTAGTAAGAATTACAAGGTTTATTTTTAATAAATGTTTGGACATACATTAACAAAAAAATAGATATTTTCCCTCGTAAATTCATTCTTATTGCTGAGAAAAGAAGAGCCCAATATACGTTACGAAATAGGAGAAACAATTTTGTTATTAGAAGGAAGGCTCAAGTCTAAGAATGATTTAAAGAATTGATTCCAGTTGACCTGATAGATTATCTCGATTTCTTTGATCACTTTTATAAGTCTTTTCTAACGTCTAATATTACGTGAATGCAATATTTTATTGTGCTAATGATCAACTTTCACGGAAAATCGATTTCCCTTGAATGTTGTTCTAGTATGGAATTCTGAATTCTTGTCTTATAAATGTAAGAAAACTTTCATTTATCATTAAATCGCAATAGTAAGCTCTAATAGTAATTGCTCGTAATAGTGCTATAATAGGCTCTAAGATACTAAGATAATAGATAGATCGGTAGATAGATTTCAGAGAATAGATTGCCTCTTTTTATGTCAATTCTTTTCTAATTATGTCACATAATAAGAATAATATTAATAATAATAATCATTATACACATTAAAATAAATTTATTTGTTACGAGCACATAACGGGAGTGCAGTGGCTATGTACAAACGTCATGAGACGTTAAGTATCCTAGGACGTATCGATTTATTCCATCCTTCGATTTGGACTCAACACTTTACGTAGCAGCGATATATGTCACTACTTTTTACATTTGCGTCATTGTTGCTTAGCTTGATTAGGTATTTGTAAGCAATTTATCATCGGCATTTCGCTGCTGCATGGAGTTGCGAAATTATTCCTCAAATATCTCCGGAACGAATTGAGGTGGCTGAATCATTCTTTACCTTTTTGACCAGTATTCGTTTTGTTATCGGTGAAGTAGTTTTCATATAATTCATGGATTATTATTAATTACACAATTAACGTGACAGGAAAATTAATAGTGGCTAGAAAACCTACGTATGAAGCTATGTTTCTTGATTTTTGTTTCACATTTTCTGTTTCATTAAGAAGAAATTGATTTCACCGCTGAAATGAACCGTTTCTTCATTACAGCTGCTCGGGAACTTGATGTAAGTTGTATGCTGTGAGACTGTCCACCGATCTCATGACGTCATTGATCACTTTTATAAGTCTTCCGACTCATGACGCCAATACGTTTGTGAGTGAAACATGAAGTCCAAGCATCGATCCATGCAATGTTAAACTCATAGTTTATTATCATAGTTCTTTTTGAATAACTTATTACCGGCAACCTGAGAGCAAATTTTCGTGACCTATTTTGTGAACACGAGAAAGTTGTTTCATCACAATATATTCAACGATATTATTTATGTGTCCCTCTAGAAAAATTATGATAATACTCCATGGCAGTAGATTTCCATGGCGAGACCAAATAATACTATGTCAACCAATATCCGTGAAGAGTATTTTAATGTTGAAAATTTTGAATGTGTGATTTTGATATTATTTGTTAATACCTGAATTTGAAAATTCTCCCGTTTTTTCGGTATGTCCATTACTTTTTTGTCATTCTGACTGGGCACACTGATGATGACGAAATGTTCTCTCCTATTTCCATAACATATTGTGTCGTGCACTTTTATTTCTTTTCAAGAAAATCTTTGTAGTTATATATTATTTATTTATATTCAACAAGATTTTCATATTCAGGTATCAATAGTTCTTAAAATCAGGTCTGAGCATTTCCGTAAAGTTACAAACTATTTTAACTTAATATGTACACTTATTTTGAATATTCTTGTGTGAAACGAACGGGTTGTGAATATGCTAAATATAATTTGTATCAAGCTCCATAAAAATATTGACCAGGTTTCCAAGCCGGAAATCAGGAGAAATGTTTCCAAGTCGGAAGTTTTTAATGAAATTGCACGAAGGATGGGAGAATGATAATTTTTATCTTATAGTCTGAAAGAGTATCGTTGAAGTGGCAAAATGTAATTTTTTATATTAGCCATGCGTCAGTACGAGAAGAGTGGCACCAGTTGTGACGGTTTATGTAGAAACCCAAGGTATACTCAAGTTACCGAGAGTTTGGACACCAAAAGAACAAAGATAGCGGACTCGAGTGGTGTTTCAGGACAGCCACCACCAATATTTTAGAACAAAAACCCCGACACTCGTTGAGACTTGGACTGCCTCAGATTGTCGTTTGATATTAAAATCATCGTTTGGTAGCACTTACACTACCTTCCGGGTGTACCAACGCTATGGAAACAACAAAGAGACTACCGTAAAATGAATTTCATTGAAAGTAGTATCTAAAAAATTAAGATTTATGTTAATTTATGCAATGTATTTTATTCATAGGAGTATTAATTTTGTGTTACTCTACAAAGGATAAAAAACGAGTATTTTAAGGACAGGCCCTCCTAGAGGTATTTTGTCAAGTTTGGTGGTAGTGAATACAACATATAAGATGAAAATATCACTAAGTCGAGTAATGTACGACATAGAAGGAATCAATTGAGTAGGTTGGCAGTTCTCCCGAATTTGGTAACTTTTCGTACGGCAGCTAGACTTTAGTAGCAGCGGTAGAGAGTCCTGCGGTTGGCCAGTGGGGGTCCCCCTAGAGTATTATGTGTTTAGGAAACTAAACGAGAAATAGGGAAGAAATAGTTAACTTCGTACATTTCAGTTGCTGTTCTATAACAATTGTGAATCCATGTTAATGAAAATAAAATAACGAGAATCAAATGCCGTCACTTGCCTTTCTGTCATTCTTGATAAGGCGATTTTTTGTAAATTTATTAATACGGTTCATTTATGCAATTTCTAAGTCACTGCGCAAATAAAATTATATTTGCAAGCCATCGCACTTTATAGCAATGTCCCTATTAAGACTACAATATTATAGATAACTTATCGTCATACATCTCTTCTCCATATCTTGTAATCATTCTTTATGATTTTTTTACCGCAACTCCTCCTTACGGCTAAACAGAAATGATGTATTTACAATAATTTATAGACATATCTATGATTGCTGGTCAAGGTATTTATTATAAATATACATATTTATATTGATGATTGTCTTCGTTTTCATTTAACTCTCTATCAATACTAGTTTAGTAATTTAGACTGGATTTCTCCTCAAATTTATAAGAGCACTTTCTCATTTATTATGTTAGTAAGGATCTCAGAAAGAAAACACGTATCTGGAAAAGTTACACAAATTAAAAGATTTTTTAAAAAATTAGATTATTTCCGGGGTTCTTTATGTGGTGGACATACTCATTCAGCATCCATTAACATCATGTTTTGTTCCTATTTTTATTGAATACGCAAACTCGTAAGTGGTTCAGCATGTACATGAGCTACTGAAGTATTAAGAATTATGTCATATTAGAATATTTCTTAATTATGTGACTAACTTCTTATCGATATAGTCCCAAACTACCCTTTCGAAACCACAAATAAATCTTCGTGTTATTTTTGTGGTTACTAACTTACTTTTGCTTTTAGCATAAGGAATTTATTTTCACTTATTTGTCAAGACGTAAGAGAAAACAACAAAAGAGACACTTAGGAGGGAACGAAGGGGACGTACGCTTCTGTCGCAGTATTGACCGGGAAGAGTACGCACCAGGAGGAGTCAGAAAATAGCAAGCTTGAAAATGGACGCGACGTTTAGTACGTATTTTGTGTCTTCCGCTTCTTTGCACCGATGCGGATTTCCAGATTTACGTTTACGAAGGGGATCTCCACTCGATTTTACAGTAAATTTCTGTACAGTAGGATATGCTGTTTGCACTACACAAGTACTACTATTGTAAACACAGTATGATTTCCATGGCCTTATGCATTACTGAATGATGTGAAGATTATATAAAAGAATCATTATGGTGTTTATTCATATATGATGAATACATTAATATGTACTAAAATATTATTAACTGTATTATGAATACATATTGTAATAAAATTAATATGTACTAGTAATACTATTGTTTCAAATCAGAATTTCTTACATACTTATTTTTTCGATTTCAACAAGTGTTTCATAAATTGAATTTCCATGACTCATTCGAACTCCTTTCTGGGGAGTGAGATTGTGCTTTAAAGTAGACTCAATAGAAGTAAACTTGCGAAAACTACTATAGATAGTATTATAACAACAGTTATTACATTTTCGTACATCCTGAATTATTTTATAACCTTTTCTGTTGGCAGACTTCTAATGTTTACTATATAATGCATCAATACATTAGATTTTGGAACGTTGTTTATTGATATATTATTCAACAGATTATTGAGATAACATTCACATCGTTAACTAAATGCCTTAATTAGAAACTTCTAAAATAGTTACTCTAAAAAAGAAAGAATAGAGGACAAACATGTATTGTAAAACGAAATGCGTACTGGACGATGTATTCAAAATATACCCCCTTATCCATGAACCAAGGACATAATTTATTAGTAAACGAAATACAATAGATTCGAGAAAAAAAAACATTAATCGAATTGTAGTATGGAGAGGTATTATTATTGTTAGCAAAATTGAAGAAAATATTATAATAAAACACATATTAACAATTTTACAGTAGTTAATACAAGAAGTGTAGTTTCTATTCTTCATTAATCGCTAAATTTTTGAAGAAATTTATTAACACTCATCTATCAACGCATGAGTGAACAAAGCAACGTGATAACATGAAGTCAGACCTAAAACACACCAAGTGTAAGAGGAGGTACTGCCTACATGGCAACAGCCTGATCTGTGTCGTAAACTGGCGTCAGTACCGAAGGATCTAAGAAAAGACGGAGAGAAACACAAAAAAAGAAAGACCGCCATCGGTCATCCACCTTGTAGCCATTCTGTCGCCGGTGCAATTCGCGACGCTCTACGAGGAGAGATGCCTCCTCGGCGTCGGTACCTTTTCGCCGAACCGTCATAAAGGCACTTCGAGTGAAGAGGCCTCAGGTAGCTGATCCCGTCTCCGCCCCGACCCCGTCGTCTTCTCTTCCAAAGTGGCACCGCTGCCGCGCTCGCTCGCTCGCTCGCTCTCGGGATTAGAGGTGCAATTAAACCGCAGGGGTGTGGGACGGACGGAGTCGGAGGGAGTGTCGGGGACCATTGTGTCCTGCGCCTTGTGTGGCTTACGCCGCCTGATGAGCTGGTGCCGTTCTTGCTATTACCTGAGAACAATTTGCGCGCCGGGTCCTCCCCTCTCCTTCATGTCCCTCGAGGAGGGTGAGGGTCCTTGGATGGTTAGGTCTGGAGACCTCAGCTCGCGAGACGCTGCCTCCCACTCGTTAGCACCGCTAAACATACGCTTTAAGCGCTGTAAACGCCTTACGAGAAAAGTTAATCACGCTCGCCATCTAAAGAAACAGTCGCTCTAGACAAATACTTAAATAGCCATAATATGTAGATTGTTGTGGTACTAGTCTTGTTATTGTGTTCTTATATTACTGCCAATTGTTCGGTGTCTCGATTTGTTTGAACAGATGCGACCGCACATCTCGAATATGATGTAAAAAAAACAACTTCTACTTTGCGTTTAACTACCCGTTAAACTTTAAAAATTTGTGTTCATTAGTATCTCGAATCCAAAAGATCCTTGAAGAGGAATTCAGCTGAAACTGTTAATAAAGCCTGTTGGATTTCATTAGCACCACAAAAGAAATTGCGTCCTTCGAAACCTTTGAAACGAGTAGTTATCCGACTCGTCCCTCCAACACAAAATGACATAATCGGCCTCTCTTCATAAGGAACCAGGAGATACAGATTTGCTCCCATTAAGGCTTAACACAAGCTGTTTGGTCTGCCGGTCGTCCAGTGATATACGTACTACGAAGGGCATTCGTTCATCTGTCCCTTCGTGCCCTCTGAGGTGTTCTCTTTGGAGGAAAGATTCCAACACCAATACGTGGTAAGCTATTCAGTACTTTCTCCAAAAGAAAATACAGTAAAAAATTACATGAAAATTAAAATTACAATAAATTGAAAATTTGGTATTGATTGGTTTCACCAATCTTTATTATTTATTATAATTTAAGCGAAAGCATTTTCGCTGACGTAGTCAGCATGTTCAGGCTCTGAAAGAACCTGAAGATGGAGACATAGAAAAAGATTTCGCTTTAAATATCATAAATAATAAAGATTGGTGAAACCAATCAATACCAAATTTTCAATTTATTGATCTTCATATACCAATAAATTTGCTGCCAACTATCTGAACAAAGAAATCAAATGGTCCTGCTGGTAATCATGATGATGTATGTATTAAAGGAAACGGGGTTGGTTGGTTCGCGGAATTCATTGTACAGTAGGTTTTGGTGACTAAAACGAAAGACTCAAGGCTTATGAAACTAACGAGAATCTTTACTCAGGTCTCAAGCGTCTCTAAATTAAAGTTTTGTCATCTTTACACCAGAACAACAGAAGTATCTGTGTGAACATACAAGTTATTGTTCAAAATTTATTTCGAGAAAGTGGATTACGATTACCCTTTGAATTCAAATAGTAGATGTGAACTTACTGTTTTTGTGTTGAAGTTAGGGGTTAGTTTTTTAAACTTTTAGATGCACAACGTAAAATTACTCAAGAGACTTTAATAATGAAATTATTAATTAGCTAGATTACAGGTTTCCCCGCAACTCTAATCTTCTCCATATGAACGAATGCACGAGCAAGTTATATTCTTTGTCTGGAGGTTACTCATTTGCTGGAGATGGGTCCCCCTCCTAATATTTTTTGGGTGTTTGTATAGCTCAAGAAAAGGGAATTACAAACTTTGTTAGGAATTAAATGCATTTTGTCAGGAAGAAAACTGTTAATAATGAGCTACTACTAATCCGTGAATAGTCATCCTGTTTGTGTAATTGGTAATGGAAATATCTCAGACACCAACAGTTGACGGTATAAAATCCAGTATGTAATAAGTTAATCATATGATGAGTTTTTTCTCTTTATCTGAGCAAAATTATTAAAATACAATTTTTTCTATAAATGTATTTTATCACAATTTTATTAGGTATAGATTATGTAATTTCATAATAATAGTCATTTAGTGGATCAGGATAATTCATTGGTTTAAAAGCGAGAAACAATCCAATTCTCTTGTTAAATTTTACGAACTACAATAACTGATATTATCTATTTGACTACAAGTAAGACGTAATTTTTTTTACCAGCATTCTACTTGACTAAAATGACAAAAAACATTTTTACCCCCATCATTGTACCCTACATTACGCAACCAAATTAGTAGTACATATGAGCAAAAAAGAAAGAAAAGTCACATTTTCTGAAATAACGTTTATTTCTCCATGAGATCCTCGATATGACATGCAAGCGTCATTAAGACTTCGTTATGAGAATCCTCATTAAAGATAAAAATTGACACAATCCAAGAGTTTCCTTGATAATGGAAGTGCGGAGATGGTTAACAAAGGGTGAGTCCAGCCGAAGCGTTCAGGAATGGACAAAGTGAGTTGAAGCGTCGAGAAAGCATCGTGCCAGTGGAATGAGGGAGCCAGTTGGGGGGAAAAGACCGCGAGCGATCCCACGCATCAGTTCTGAGACTTCGCCAGCGGTCAGAAAGGCAGATCCACCAGATTGGGATTACTGCCGAGGGACGCAGATAGTGGTTGAGACAAAGCGAAGCCCTACGGCTGCACGGCACTGGACGCCGAGGTACTGCTGCTGCCCTCCGAACCACGGTCCAAAGTTCTACTTAATTCCCCGGCAGTAGAAGAAAAAGTTTACTCAAATAAAATTTTTAAGGATTTCAGGACAAAAATAAAATAAAAAAGGGATTTGAGAGCAGCAACTGCTTTGTTTTAGGTATTTTATTAAAGTTTTTGTTTACCTTAGTTATTTTCAAACAATGAAAATATTTTTGTTGCCTATAATTAAGCTATCAAAACACGGTTTTGTTTTTCGAAATTTTGATATATGTTATTATTATAAGAAAAGTAATTTTTTCACATATTTTATACCAGAAAAGGATAAACTCCATTATCTGACTGCATTCAACACTTAATGAACATGCTTTTTTTTTCAAATATATTCTTCGTAATTTTTGACATTTCACTTAGAAGAAAAAAAATGAAAACATTGGTGTTTGCCAGAAATAATATTTTCCAAAATAAAGTACGTTTGATGATCACTAATTACACAGAGTTACGTGAGAAATGAAAATATTTCATACGCTTTGTAGGGTTTTTATTTACAGGAAATCACTTCATTCTCGAATTTTTAAATTTGGATCTTTAATGATTAAATTTGACGTTACCTGAAGTTTTAAATGTATCATCATTGAGCATTAAACGAATCACCATAAAGTCATTAAAAACATTGCACTGTATCCTGTTGAAAAGCAGGAACAAATATTTCAAAACTTGTAGTAGCTATGGGGACACGTTGAGTCATCTCTGTTTCGAAGCTAGTGACTTGGGGAGATTCCATCGGCCGCGTTTCCTGGAAAAGGGCAGGTTACTCTGGTGGGAGGCGAAACGTGGCCCGAGCCCTTAGGGTATGGTAAACGAACTCATCTATGTCCCTATGCTCCTGTTTTCCTCGTAAACCCAAATTCAACCTCCGATAGACTTCAAGTTGCAGTTCTTAGACGTGTCTTATTGAAGGATCTTTTGCGGGTGTCTCTTGAACTACGGTGCAGTACCATATATTCTCGAAGTCATGTTTCTTTACTTCGAGAAAGTTAACTTAAGAAAAAATCATGAACGGAAACGCACTGTTTATTAGTTTATTGCATATTATTTGCAGTAAACTACTTTATTGTCCTCAACTTCGTCTTAGTTTGTAAGAGCTCTCTTGACAATAATTTATTTATTTATTTATTATCAGTCTAATTGTCTTGATGTTGGTAGCCAACACTTTCACTTCGCCATCGTCCACAAGAGTTATGATATTTGTATCTCGCGTTATGTTGGTAGGACATTTGAATTTCTGAAAACTATTACCAATATTGGCCCTCAATTCAATGCACATGCTCTTGTGGCGCTATTCTGTCCCTTCTGCATCGAGCATGTGGAACGAGTATTACCGTGTGTCTTAGTTTGTTGTGTTATCAAATTGTATTTCTTTACAGCAAATAGTCGCTTTTGTGACTATTATAAATATTTATTTGGATAAAACTTGAATTCGTAGAAGTTGGCATTTCGTGTTAGGCCATTGCATAATTTTCAGCAAAGTTATATGGAGAATACAATGACTGTTAATCTAAAGAAAATGATTGCTGTATATTATTAATAAACATAAATTTCCAAAATGCGTTAAGTCCTATCTTAAATTGTTGAAGAGTTTGAGATCTTGTTGTTTCGATTCCATTCCTATACTAAAGAATCCCTAAGAAGATATAGAAGAGATTGGCGTATAAAAAACCATGTCATTGGAATCAGAGCTAAGAGATCCACTTCATTCAAATAATTACAGTTCCAACACTCGACATTTTTAAAGATGGGAATGGATAATAATGGGAATACTGAATGGGAATGGATATAAAATGTACAACCTATCTCTCAAAAAAAAATGTACAGTGTTCGTCGGTTAATATGACGAGAAGCAAAAAATATATTCTTCGTTCAAGAGATGTAGTTATTCAAAGAAAGTGCATAAGATAGGTTCAGTTGTGTTCAATTTTATGAATTCTTCCACAGATAAAAACAAATCAGAGCACAATCTAACAATTTGAATGAGATGGTCATAAATATTAGGTATTCATTAATATATTGGATTCCCCTCTTAGCAGGTAGTTCGAAAAACAAAAGTAAAAAGCAATCTTGAAAGCTTAATTGTTGGTAAGCAAATCATTCAGTTGTATTAATTCAAAATGTTGGTATCTTTTTCTCATGTGAAGCTCTCATTCCATTTCCCTAACTGTTTTATCAGCTTAGTTTGCCATTAGATCAACTCAGCTCAATTAAATCCAATGGATTCGGTATTAATTCTTCCAGTTAATTCGATAACAATACGAAAAAAAATGATTAAGCTTTTAGTTAGCAGGTTTAACTTGCTTAGTTAGCATTTTAGAGGAAGTTGCAAGAGGGAATATGAGCAAAAATTTCCCTGCAGTAAATATACTGTTGTTCTGTGCTGTGGTTTTGTAGTAAGCGGACGGATCAATGATCAAATTATGGTAAGATAGGAGAAACTAACATAAGGTACCTGATCTCATCACAAAACCATGTTGATAGTAAAATGCTTGTAAGTAGAAAGTGTTATATTTTGGTTTAGAAATGAAAATGTAATAAATTTTTAATAAGAGAAAACACTCGATAGTTTTACATAATGAATTACAATCTCAAAGACGATGTAATCGATAAAAAATTAATTGCGTAAAAGGTGCAAAAAGTAATTTTTTAAAGTTTTCTATACGTATAAATATTGCAGTCTTAAATATTTGGTATTTAAATATTAAATAAAAATATAATAATAATCTTTAAAAACTAGAAGATATTTGTAGTAATATTTATAATAATTTATAAAGTATTAAGCGTAATTAGATCATTTTGTTGATATAGTAATGTTTCATGATCTCTTCTGTAACATTTTAGTGAAGTTAAAGTAAATTTTTATGATATGTTGTGGATTAACCTAGGTTGTGTTTCCTTAAATTACACGAACGCGAAAGGACGTAGATAATCTTGTAGTCTAGGTAATTTTATTCTTGCAGATAAATGTAAACACAGGTACATTACAGTAAACTTCCAGTTATCCGCTCTCGTGTGATCAGCGTCTCATGGACTGATAACAAAAAAAGGAAGCATGCGACGGAATTGATTTGTTACTGTAGTGCGTAACTTTTTCTTAAACATTATCAGATTAAAAACACCCAGCAGAACTACCCGGCGTTGCCAGAGATTTGAAAAGAAATTTTTACAATTAATGGACACTCAAAATTATAAAATAATTCGCAAATAAAACATAAAAATAAAATATTTATTTCCATAGGAATTCCAAAGAGAAATTGGTATTGTGAATTAATATATTTTACCCTTCAGAGCGTTTTAAAACACCTGTTAACAGGTGTGGATTTCAATAGCTCATTTTGCCCGGCATTACCCGGAGTAAATTTATGTTATATTGCAAATTTTTGTTATTTTCCATATTACTCTACTTTCATAATCTTAAATTTTGACTTTTGTTAATTTCAAAAATTAAATACTCCAAAGAAAATCTACAAAAACATTACATGGTTTTCAGTATGTATGCTTATATGTAAACGTAATTTTGAATTATTTTAGATGGAAGGAAAAAACAATTTACACAGAAAGCTCAAATAACGAAGCGCATAGTTAAGACCTCTAAATTCGTTGTGTTTCATTTCACTATTAGACTATGTAAATAATGTTCTTTAAAGCCTTTATATAATTTTACTTCTACGATTTGGTCACTTAGGTTATACATTCAGTGGATTGTTCACCTCACGTAACATTTTTGAACTCTGGCAGACACATTAGTAAGCTTTATACAGGGCAGTCATTAGAGTGAAGATTCACATCTGCTAGTAATCAGCATATTTTAATTTTTTCTTCTTTTGTAATTCATCAATATTAACCATATTTTTTATTTTACTTGCAAAAAATTCGTAAGAAAAGTTTAATAAATTTCAAATATATTCATCAATTACTTTCCTGAATTCCATGGCACAAACATTCTATTGAATTCACTTTTATTCACAATTAATACAACAACTCATAACTTACGTTACTCGTAATTTCAGATAGTTTTTTCATTGTATACTTACGTACGACCATAAATAAATAAAAATTATTTTTATCAATGCCTTTGTGGGAGATGTAATATCTTATCCGCGGAATCATGGCGCACCAACCAAACTAAAGGATAGTCAGGAATTAACTGAATCTAGCCTATGAACTTTCTATATTTAAACATACTATTTGTGTACAGCGTTTCCAGTGTTATTTAATAGGTTTGATACATTTGTAGTATTTTAAACCAAATATTTTATGGGTAGTCTTTGAAAATATTTAGTTTATTATTTGACCGGGGATTAAAATAGTATAGTAACGCTGTGAGTTAAAATCCACTAATGAATGAGAAGTAATATAAAATTAAAAGGAAAATTAGAATCATCGTGTATACAAGAACATAAAGGTTTATCAATCTGTTTTGTATGGTTTGTTGTAGGCGCTATAACTCATGGAGAATCTAGCGTAGTTATTACGGCTGAAATTACCTCATTCGTTGGTATGATATCGTAGGAAATGACCAATTGCTATTATGATTGTCTCAGAATTTGTACTTTGTAAGTTTTGCAATTTTCAATATTTTTTTGCATTTTCCTGTTTTACAAAAATTTTTTCTCTGGTCTCAATTTAATGTCAGTTCTGTGATTATTTTGTGCTAATGACTGGTTACTAACTGTGATATTAGCAATCTGATTAACTGTTACAAATAATGAATTCTGTACATTGATTGGGACCAAAGAAGTAACTCTTAATTACAACATCGTAAAAATTCATGTTTTTATTTTGTGACCTAGCTTACACATAGAATCCCCTAAATTTTAGTGTTAAAAATCTCAAACCTAGACGTTTGGACTTCATATCAAAGTGGAAATATGTATCTTTACATTACTACACCTGAAATTCGTAAAGGCTCGAAATCACACTCAATTCGACGTAGTTTTCGCGGTCGGCGCATAAGGCAGCTCGTCGCTGTAGATCAGACTTTCTCTTATGTTTTTAAAACCGGAAGCATCACCTTCATATAATATTAAATACGCGTGCACTATTAAAAATAAACATGTTTTAACTATTTATCAGAACTATAGGTCCTTAATCCATAACGTAACAAACAAAATTCACTAACTGTGTAGCATACGCAATATCTACCGATTCGTCAATAGCAAGAAAATAATAATAAATTCAGATAATTTCAGTAAAGTTTTTCCTTAATTAGAGCTGTAATGAGGTCAATGTTTGTAGCCATCTGTTTTTATTAAGAGACACGTTTTGCAGCATTAATAAGAACATTTATATACTCTCCGCCCGAGTAGTCACTACCGAAACTATGCCAATTCCTTCACAACCTCCCCTCTAGAAAATGACATGCGGTGCTTAGTACGTTTTAGAGGCGCATACAGAAACTTAAATTAAAAAGTTGTTTATGTTATTGCTAGACTCGATAATTTATTGTTGATACTTCAGCTGCGATTCCAAATTGTCCAGTTCAAGTACTCTTGTGTCTGATGCCGTGGGACACTCCTTGGCAAACAACGCACTATGATACATTTAAAATTATTCCGATTAGTGAATTTTAGAAAAAGAGCTCAGAAATGCTCGTGAACACTTTTCCCCGCCCGAGGAGAGCACGTGTCGCTTCTGGACGTCTGCTGTAGATGAATGACGAGCAGTTAAGTGAGTCAACAAACCAATGTAAAATATCTTATTACTCTTGTTTCAATTTATATTGAATGTGTATTACGATTTACACTTGCTATATTTTTTATAATATTATTTATTGTTCATTGCCTTAATTTCATATATTACTAGCTGAGTTCCCGTCACATCTCCGACAAGTCAGATGTAGAATTTGTTGCGTAATTAATCATTCTTGAGTTGCCATTGATATCTATTGAAAACTAGTCGACCGGACAGACGTCGTCCTGTTCAAATTTCAATAAATTTGTTTGTGTTCGTTTTGTGAATTTGTGAAAAGCTTCCAAATTTTCCGACTTTCCTTTGTAATTGTCCCGAATTTCTTTTTCCTGAAAACTTATACTGACCATAACGAACAAAACAAAGCAAAAAAGGATTACGCCTATCCATCGTTCGAATCGTGAGTTATGGTCCTGAATTCATAGAGCAATCCCATAGAAAAATGCACTTTCAGTTTTTTCCCCCGAGTTTTTCAATTTTACGGGTATCTTTTCTAATTTTTCTTTTCCTAAAAACCTTATTCAGACTATTACGAATATTTTTTAAAAAATAGCCAAATCGGTCCAGCCGTTCCCAAGTGATGCGCTTTCCAACGAACAGCATTTACTTTTTATTTATATAGATGTTTGTTAAGTTCAATTGTCAAAACAATTTTAAGTCAAACAACGCACGATAAACAAAACGAAGAACTGAACATGGAGAGATAATACCAACAGTAAATCGTAATGCGCGTTTTATAAATGTGGCTAGAAAAATGAAGAAAGACAGTGGGCAATGTGTTCAGAAAGAATGTTCACAATGCTTATTTAATGATACACAATGGCACAGAATGGACACATTCTTTATTTTTTAATGATTTTCAAATATTTCGGTATTAAATAGTGCATGTCAAATCTTCCTTGTGTTTATGTGTGTTTCCCCAACCATATGTATTGAACGTTTGCTTCCGGATTATCTCAGGCTAAATGATTTAAATTTCTCTTTTGTATACTAGTATGATAATCTTCATAAATTATTATTATTATTATTACTATTATTATTATATGTCAATTGTAATTACTGTGTGTTATTTATTGTCTATTTTGTATTTCAATTCTTTTATTCTGTATGTCTTATATCTTTTTGTATTTTAGCCTGATGATGACATCCAACCAAAGAGCTTTTGCTCACGCTGAGAAAAATTAACGGAGAACGCGAACTACACCAAAATGTTTTCATTTCAATAAAATATTTTTTAATGCTTCACCTCCAACTCATATTTTTAAATATTGCTTATTTCTATCGTATTTCATCGTGAGAGATGTGTCCGATTTCTTTAGTACCATTCGGCGTTTGTTTCCCTCCAATTTCGTATGTCACAGTATTTTTCGTATGAATGGAAATAATATAGAACAATATTTGTACTGAGAGATATTATTTTCACATCTCGCAAAATTATTTTTATCTACCAAATATTAATGTGGTAATGATTCAGTAATGATTCAGTTGATGCGCCGGAAATGATAGCAAAGATGGTGGTATTCTGTGGCAGCAACAGAGGAGGTTGTCCTACCAGGAATAGAAAATTACGGCTTTTCCAGAAAGGGTATTAAGCAATTATGAGACTCTCATCCGGCGACCCTCGTTTCTTCAACAATTTAGCCCCAAAACCTAATAATATTTTTTTACAGCTATCTCGCATTGATCGAGTCAACATAACTGATTTTCCTCCATTCTGTCTGCGAATGGAAGCAAATAATTGAAAAACTGTGTAAACACTCATTCAAGTAAATTCAATATAGCAAAAATAAAATGTTCAAATCCCAAAACAATCATCTTGACTGGAATCGCGTTACGAGCTACGTACAATGTATGTGACCAGTCCATTCAACCCTGGACCACTTGTCGTGGACTTGCCATGTTGAACTGAAAATGTTAAATACTTATTAGTATTTGACAGAAATGAATTACGTGTAGAAAGAAGTAGCGCATCGGAAGTCGTTTGGAAAAAATTCCTATTTACTCAATTTTATATAGTAATCTAGTCAAAACACGCCTCTTATTCAGTTCACAGCGACGGCGTTCCTCCTGCTTCGTATTTTTTTACAGTTATTGTGTTTACATTCTGTCCCGATGACACATATTTGCCTCAAAAACATTTGGATAGTACTTTATTGATATATAAATGGAAAGTAAAAATGAATATTAATGTTTTTATATTATATTTCATTTTCTCCGTGCTCTGAAACCAAACACGTGTACCTCCAAGTCCTTCTTTAACTTTCGGTTTATTTCTATTAATAGTTACGCTTTATTCATTTCTGTCCTCTTACGTTCATCGTGGTAATGGATGGGTGTTTCTGCTCAAGAGAGAGGTCATACAGCTTTCCATGTCAAAGATTGTTCTACAACTAATTCAGTTGTACGTTTCTAAGTTTTCATACAAAGTCTTCCGCTATTTTAGGTTTTTCACACAGATCTCTTTCAGTATACCGTCGTTCTTTCTCTTACTTTTTTCCTTTATTTGTGTATTTTTCATTACCTTACGTGTCGCATAGTTTGAAGATAAAATCATAGCAACTTATTTCCCACATAACTGTGCGGGTCAGGCAAGAACAATTAAAAAGGTACCTTATTATACAAATATACGACATTATACGATTAGAAGAAAACTATTGAAAAAGCATATTTATTTAATAATTTTTTCTTTCATATTCAATACGTATTTCTAGGTAAAACATTGAAAAACATTGAAAATGTATTTTGCTATAATATAAAATAATACTATTTAATTAGCATTGCTGAAATCTCAGTAACATGTTGCTAACTATATTTTATCGTTTTCCCTTTTTTATGTATTCTCAAGCATGTCGTGATTTATTTATTTGAATATGTTTTCAATATATATATATACAAATGTCAACTTCGAAAACTTAAAGACATTCATCCATCTACTGAACTTTTTTGTTGGTACCAGTAGTGGTCCAAGAAGGAATATTCGCGCAAAACTACAAAAACTGACGAGACAAGTAATGGGAACTCAGCTAACACTATATACATTTCTTACATTATATCGTTTTCCATGTATTTTAAAAATGTTTGCAATAAACCAATCATTATGGTTAGTATTTTAACCCTAGCTGCCGATGTGGAATATATGTTCCACTGTTACCGACGTGGAGACCAGTGTACACAGCTTAAAAAAAAGCAGAGCCACTGTACAAAAATTCAATCCAAAATCACCGACATTGTTTAATGAACAAGGTCTACGGAAGATGCCTTTAAAGGAAAATATTGAAATTGATTGACTAATTCAGAAAACATCGTGGAGTAAAATTCTCATTGACGTTTATTCTTGTGAAGTTAGGTGGTACAAAAAGTTTCTTCTTATCTCCGAAAGAATATATTCGAAAACTACGACAGAGAGAAAATTTAAATTATGAACAAAATTTCTGATGTCTCACGTACAAAAATACTGATACTTTTTAGTCATTCACAGATTTCCGCACACAGCTGAAGTACTTATGTGGAGACTTGAAGGCACAATTTACAGAGAAATTTTGTTTTTCCGTGTAATTTAGAAGGACTCAAATATCAATACTTTTCTTTCGGAATTCATTGGTATATGGTCAGAAAATTTTCACTATTGCAGACGAAACGGAAAATCCGCACTGACCTGGAGTCTCTGGGACTCCAACTTCCTATGTTTTATTATTACCTGGAAAAGCACATCACAACAATAAACTCGTGTACCGTAAGTACAGCAGAGAGGGAAAGGTATCAGAAGAACGATACCATTGAATAGAAATTTCCACTGACAATCGACGATCCCACGTTGGTAGCAGAGGGTTAACAATCATTCCAGATAAATATCATTGCTCGACAACAAACACATTATTATATTAACTCTCACTTTCTGCAAATGCAGAATCGTGCTTGTATTATACATATTCAGAAACGCCTCTCTCACCGGCGTGGAGCTCCATTTTTATCGTCATGGACGTGGCTTCAGCTTCACAAGTATCATAATCATTGGTATACGAAGAGTTCTATGGTTAACAGACGAGAGAAACATTCTATCTCCCTTCCCAATCCCGAGTCTGAATTCTACCCTCTACAGCATGATTACTCGTAATTTTCAAAATCCTCTTTCTCGTACATTCTGTTTTTTGTTTTTTTNTTGTTCCTATCGTCACTTGCGTATTAACAGCCATTCAGACTTTATGTCATCCATTTATATTTCTGTGGCTGGTAATTTGTTTTCTTTCCATATCGATATTTTTATGTTTGTGTTTTCTTCATAGTAACACTATCGCATATGATTTCTAAATCCACACATTTTCTGTATATTATTGTTACTTATGCTGACCTCTCGAACTCTCTTCCTTCTTTATACCCTCTACCCCGATGCGGAGAATCTTATTGCACCTCTTCTTTACTCCTGCATTCCAAATACCCTTCTCTCGAATTTTCACCATCTTTCAAGTCACCCTTGCTCGCAACTCTCGGCCTAAGTTCTCTAGGTTCATCCCCATCCCAACACCCCTTGTCCACTCAGGATGGAGAGAGTGGATCACTCATTTCACAATTTGCGTAGCTCTCCAGCAGCAGCGGTGAGTTCTGGATCTCTGCCTGCAGAACTTCGTACTCGAAATCCCTTACTGCGTACTCCAGAAGGCTTTGAAAGCCAAGTCAGATCTCCGATTGCTCGTGTAAGAGCAGTCACAGACTGTGGCTAGGGGAGAGGTCCGCGGGGGAAAGTTTGCGAGTTACCCGGTATGTGGCGAGAGAGACTGAATGTGGCAGCAATCTATCAGGTTTACGCGAGCTTCCACGGAATACGGAGTTTAAGGTTTAAATCTTAACAAATATAGAACATATGAATAAATCTGCACTAAAACCTGTGTTTAATCTTATTTTTCACAGTTTTTAGAAAACCTAAATAATATATTAATGCTTCCTATAGACATATTTAAGTTTCAAATTGTTTGTAATGAGTTATATCCTTGGGTATTTAGTCTTTTCCAGGGCATAATATTTTGCATCTTTTATTGAAGCATTAAAAATATTGTTAATGTTTTCCTACTCTTAACATAAAAGAATTTTATACCAAATGATTTTTAAAGTAAATTTCCTCTTCGTACCTACTCGTTAGATAAGAGAATAAAAAAGAAAATTTCGTTAATATCTTGGGTGCCAAAACCTTACAAGTTTCATCGATTAAACATATAGGGTACTGCAAGTACTTTCCGTAATTTAATTTCTAAAATTTTATTTATTACATCTGAAGAGTATATAATTTTTTTTCTTTTCATATTATGCCTACCCTTATCTGCATGGTTTGACACTGTCCGTTTGTTTGACTGGAATTTAGGTTTATGGATGTAGTACAATCTGTGAGGAAGAAATTTCAAATATATGAACAAAGAATGTTTTCAAATTCAACGTAGAATTTTAAAAATTGAATCTCGATTAGTTAACATTTAATGATGAAAGTTAACATTAATCATCAACTTCCGGAGTAATTAAAAGTAAATAACTTTTTTTTGTTCTCTGTTTTACAAAGTCAAGTTCGGCTTTTTATCATCGTTATGATCATTTACCCTGAAATGAGAGTTATTTCAAAATATCAAATACGATTTAATAAATGAAATTTAACCATTCTTTACTATTACCCATAACATAGAATGAGATTTCGTTTAATCCCCTTGAATGAGAAACACGTATTCAGAAGAGAACTAAGAGATAAAGAATATACCAAAATAAATATTATTTCGTAACGTACTAGATTTTAATACAAAATACAAGGCAGAAAGGATTTTTAATATATTATTTTTATTAATAAATGCTAGTAATAAAGTCTGTAAAGTAAATTAATAAAGTCTTCAAGGAAATTTGGCGATCAACTCAGAATTGCACAAGAGTTATAGATAAACAAGCTATATATGAATTCAACCACGAAAAAGTATTAAACTAAGGGGATATACCATTAATTTTTTATATATTTCATATACCACTTATAAAATCGTTTCCCTCAAATATTTGAAAAAAAATGTACCCTTTGGAGATGAATGTGGTGCATTTCTTGCGACTCCACGCTCACCCTGAGCCAGCCATCTTCGCAGCTGCGTTCATTGGAGAATAAGCATAAAACTGTCTCCCAAGCGGAGTTGCGCGTTGAAATACGTGGTTCGCGCGCTCTCAATATTCATAGCAATGTAAGCTTTGCTCGCTCTCTCGCCAGACATGGTGCGACTCACGTAAGCCGTGTTCGAACGCGAAGTCGCTACGTCCGCAAATAATTTCGTTGTGATCCACATTATTACGAAACGTGTGCTTGCACATGTTTTGTAAAAACTTGTTTTTTGTTGTTGTTGACTTTGATAGTGATATAGGATACACAAAACTTATTTTTCAATTGTCTTTTATTAATAAATGCAACCTACAAATTTTGTGCTTTTTTAACAAATGGTTCTCATTCGACAATCCCAGAATTGGATTAAACTTATTGAAAACTTTTAGTTATAGGGTGATGTAGATCTATACTGAAGAAAAATGTGTACAATTCGCCATAACATACGTTTACACGTAGAACGACTTGATATTGAAGTATACCCACTTTTAAAAGGTATAAATGCACAATTCTGTATCGTTCTCGCAAGGATTCCTCGACAACAAACCTCGATCAAGAGATGCTTAATGAAATTCTTTGAGAGCAACAGACTTTTTCTTTTGCGAGTTACGGTCTAAGCATTGGTTAAATTTTGCGTAAAATGCAAATTAACTGAAAGATGTCAATTTTGTGATTATTCCTCTTGGAACCTGGTTTATCTTCACTTTTCTCGCATCCACTAATTATGTATTTATTTTTTAACGATTCATGAAAGTTTAACTATTTGTATGTAGCAAATATTGAAATATTTGGTCTTTTTATGGGGTCGATCTAGATAATTTCAAAATATTTTAGACACTTTTCTGCATAAATTATCTTATTTGTTCTTAATAAATTTTACGAATCCAAAGAAATATAGTTAGAGATGTTTAAAAAAATGATAACTTATAATGGATTACAGGTAAACTACTAAGGTTGTTCCAATACACGTATTATGAATAGGACGTTTAATTACAAATCAAACGACCCTTTACAATATTGTTAACATCTTTTTGGGAGTAGGAATATTAATTTCATAAATAACGTGTGATAATTTAACCGACAATTTATTCATTTCTGATTAAATAAAAGAACGTATTCAAAAAGATTTATACTAATTATAATAATATTTTACATTAATACTTACTTTTCCTTTTTATTATTATGTAAGAGAATGTGAAAGACGTACTTTCACCTCTGTTTACTCTTTAATAACTTTTTAAAACGAATGAGATACTTCATAATTCTATATATTTTATACAAACAAATCTTTAAACTAACTTTAACCTTCCTACGAAAGAATAAAATTTCTCTGAAGAAACCTATATCATAGGATTCAGGACTTTTATGTTACAACAACGAACTCCACATTGTTCATATTCCACTTCTTGTCAAAGGCAATCAATTCCACGAGCCGCAGCTCAAGACAATGGAGCTCTTTCCGGAAAATAATTTGAAGCTCTGTTCAAATTGCATTCTTGCGATTGAATGGGCGGCGGGTGCTTCGCAGTTCGGTCGCTGTGGAAAGCGGAGCAGTCGTTTGCACGCGCACGCTCGCTTCACGAATCCAAATAAGAGAGCGCCGCTTTGCAGTTCGAGATTTGACCGGGAGAGTGCGCGAGGATCCGGCGCTCATGTTTATGGTCTCTGCGGGCTGGCGAGCGCCCAGCTGCACGGAAGATGAAGATGTCCTCGCAATGGGATTCCGAAGCGAAGGAAGTCTCTTGTATCCCGGAGGGACTCGTTCTGTTCTTTATGTCTTTATAGCGGATGCCTCTTATGATTTCCCAAAAATGCAATATCATTTCGATTGTAATGCTTCTTTTTCAAAGGAATATATCTCAATGAGATATTTAGTACAAATGGTTTATATTTTAGTTATAAATTATATTCCAATTGGAAGTATACTTGAGGTGATCTTATGTGGTGAGACATTTATGTACAAAAAATAAAAGAAAAAATAAATCTCGGAAGTAAATCATGTATCGAGGAGATATGTGGCGGAGTTATATATTTTGCCAGGTTTCGAGTTAGAAAATATTAAATCTCGATATTTTTGCATACGAAGCAGATCGATGAAGTGAATGTACATTATTCAATATAATGGTTTATAAAGAAAATTTTAGTGGCTCAGGAAGGAAACTTTTATTAATGATAACACGACTAGCATTGTCTTCGATTTTCCATTTACTTGTTTTATAGACTGTTTTGTCTACTGTCAAAATAAGGAAATGTGAACGTTGTATTTCTGCTGTTAATGGTTTAATTCGCATATTGATTTTATTTACTTATCAATTATTCCGCACATTGTAAAATAATGAATTCATAAGAATCAAAAAAACTGTATTTATCATATGTCAAACTAAGAAATCAATAAGATATGTATGAAGGTGCATCATAGAGAAGTATCAATTGTAATCGAGCCCTACTCCGACAGCTCATACCGACATCATCTACTTGCGGTACAGAACTTTCAATTTCTAAAAATTAAAAAAATTGCAAATTTTTATATTATTAGGTTAAGTGTACATTAAAATTTGTCTACAGATTGTCCGAACACGTTTTCGAACCTAGCCCAATTTACGTAAGTAATCTTGAATGTTTCAATTGGCGTAATTTTTACCTTAAAATTGAACACGTATTGTGCTTAAAAAATTAATATACATATTCAAGGGGTTTATTTCTAAACACGTAATAATTAATATCCAAAGAAGATAATAGTGCAATAGTTTGTTAAGAGCAAACATTATTAAACCTGGTGACTCGAATATTTTTCTCGTTACGAACTTGCAAAATTGAGAAAGGTTCACGAAAATGTTTTTCCAACTGTTTTAAACCATTAGTTTTGAAGTTTAATATACTCAATTCACTTTATAGTTATATTACTATTTTACACACATTATATTATTGGCTATATGTTCCTGCAGTTATGAAATGAAGATTAGAAGGTTGAGTGGACAATCTAGCCTTTTTGTTTATTTGTCTCAATTTTAGCCAATAATAACGATTTTGTGGGAAGTTGTCAACTTGGTTCTCAAGCAATAATTTGAGGAGATAATTAAAAATATAATGACATTTCATGTGTTAAATCAATCAATATTAAGTTATTTTCTTCAATTCGAACACATATTTGGAACACATATCTTGAATTATAAATAATGTTGATTGTTTTCAGCAGATATCTTTATAAAGAAAATGTTTTATATACCAACCTTTGCAAACTTCGAAAATAACGTATTATTATCGATATAATTTTCCACTAGAAGCCCAAATGGTAATGATGAAAATCTGAAGTAGAAAAAAAAGTCAACTCACTGATACATAAAGAAACTGAAAATTATAATTAAAAATAAAATAAATTCTGCAATAAATTATTTGTCCTTTTGGTGATATAGTAGTGATTGAATCTCTCTTGGTTATGTTTTTAGGGACCTTATCAAGTTTAATACCGAAAGTATTTTGTGAAACATGTCTGTAACTACTAAGACTATAAAAGTGCAGATTTTGTAGTGTGGGTTCTTAAATTTAAATAAAATAAATTATTACATAATATGTAAAGAAAATCTCTGCGAAAGCTTACTATACAGTAGCGAATTATTAGCAATTGATTCTATCTGTATCCACAATAAACCTCAACAATCACGTTACGATGTAGCATTCCCCTTCGCGCCAGCTTAGGCAACCCTTCGCACACGAGTGCGTGTTTTGAAACCTACGCGCCGACGGGTGCAGGTGGCGCGGAGCGGCGAGGCAGGCAGCGCGGTAGGCACGGTCGCGGGCGGGGGGAGGTGCGAACTGGGCGAACAGCCAGCGAGCGATTCGCGATCCAGAGCGAAGCCCTTTCGTGTGTTGCGTGAGCTTAGTATGCTAATCTCCAATATTCTCCCACGATCCGAAGCCTGTGATCGATTTAGCGGTTTCTGCATCCATCACCACCGCACAGAGACACGATACGAAATTATTGATTCCCTTCACTCGTTACCCTTTGTAGAGAGACATTTATTTTTACTGGCCTTCACGAATGTCACTATAAACAATAAGATAATATTTAATGATTTTGTGATGAAATGAAAACTTATTATCTTCCTTTGTTGCAAATCATTATAGAATATGTGCTCGTAAATCGAAGTAATGCGAGTAGACTAACATTATGAGTAGGATAAACTGCACTGTTACTTATATTCTTGTAATTACATTTATAACAATAGTAACTTTAATAATTTTCTTAACATATTGTAATGTATTCAGTATTCTCTTGCTTTTCGAATTAATTCTTTCGTAGGGATATTTCCGATGTATACCCGACTTTTAATAGAATTTGACAGTTTTATCGTCAGGGAAAAAGGTTTTTTTTAAGAGACCTTCTTAGGTTTTCCTTTCTTTCACTAATATATAGTAAAATTCTCAAATTAAGGCAGCATGGACACTGTATAGTACAATAATATTACCGATTTCAACACCTAGGTAAAAATGACTCAAGAAATCAGAGAAAAAACGATATCATTTATTGAAATATGTATGCTAGTGAAATATGTATTCGTGTTGTCTCTGATATTTTAATTTTTTTAATAACGAATTATGATCGATCTTAGCTAATTTGTCATTAAAAAATCGTTGAAAATGTACATATTCTTTTTTAGGTTCTCAATGAATATGTATCTCACTGAATGGTGCTTTGAATGGAAAACCTTAGAAACTCGAAAAGTAAACATGTTTCATTGTAAAGACTTGTAAAACCTACTTATTGTTTGCTTGAACAAATATAGGAGTTTCTGCGGGTAAACTTAATAAAACAAATTTCCTGTGCGGTACAAATCAATTCTCTCGCCGCCTCTTCAACGTCTGACGTTGCGGGCCGAGATGAGCAGAGCTTCCTCTAGACTAATATAATGCCGTATTACTAACTTCATTGTGAACATCGCCGATGTCACCGACGATGCATTTATTAAGTGCCTATTGCTTGGGAAAGCTCTGGCGGAGTTTAATAAGTAAACTAATTGACTCTTCGCACGATAATTATTGCCGAGCTAAGTGGAGCCTTGGCCTCTAGCTCGGTCTTTGATAGACTCCATTAAGGAAGTCGCGTAATCAGGTTAGGTTAGGGCTGGTGGCGATGGGGGCGGGAGATGGGGCCAGTGAGAAGACAAGGGAACGGACGAAGGTCTTGCGCGGTTCCGCTCCGGAGGCACGTGAAGCGACCCGCAGGAGTCGTGTAGACGCCATCGCCGCCGCTTTCGTGTGGGCTACTGTTGTTTCCCTGTCAACACACTCTTGGTTAATTAAAGAACTAATGAGGAAATAATGGCGGCTTGCTTGCTTTGGTGGCGAGGGAGAGACGGAAGAGTAGCTTCCTGTCGCGAACGCAAAGAACGCCATGCGGTAATCCGATCAGAGACGCGCCACATTTGGCCAGCGGCTCCTTTCCCGCTCGCACTGCCCCCCCACGTGAGCGCTGGTGGAACTTCCCGTCTCGCTTATGCCTTCTTGATTGCCTGTCTAAAAGTATTTCTCCTCTTACATTTGTAGCCGGATGTAGGAATAAGCGGTCGGATCCCTTCCGGAGGTAATTTAATAAAGCCACGGTGTGTCCGAGAATGCCTTTCTTGTAGCCGAACAAACAACGTTACCATTATCTTTTAGGATTTCGTTAAGGGAGAGATGTTTGTAGGGAGACCTCAGTTTTTACAAAGCCAAAAGCCTTAATCTCACAAATCCCCCACTATAAAAAGATATAAAAGTGTTTCTTTCTTTAATTAAGAACGGACACGAGGTATTTAATAAAGAAATAATGATACTTTTTATTTTGTGGGGGGGGGGGGGGCTTTAGGGCTCGTTTATGATACATGGTTGTTTATTGAGATAGATATAATTTCAAACTTTATAATATGAGAGCTATATGGATAAATAATAGTCAACATTATGTTTAACTATTCCATAATGACAAGAGCGACTGTTTCTTTCATGCTTCAGTACTGTGGCCACACGAAGTATAAATGTGAGAGATACAAGGTAGTAATGTAGAAAAGACAGAGTATTGGAAGATTAATGCTGTCAAATTATTAGTGCTAATAGTGGACAAAAACACTTGTAATCATAAGTGTCAAAGTGTGCAGTAGTTTGGTGATTGGCAAGAACGAAAACATTTAGAAGTATAAAAGCTAAGATTAGTTCTGTTTTAAGACTTAAGTTATTGTTAAATTTTAACAATATCATATTTTGTATTATGTTAAAAAAGTAATTTCCTCTAATAGTTTAAAAACATTTTACGCTTCCCTGCGAAATATTCCTTAATGATCTATTCAAAATTGAAAAGAAGTAGAAAAATGTAAACAAGAGTTATATTTTCCTCATGACGTAACTCAAAATTACTTTTCTCTTAGGAATTTCATTATTTATGCAAATACTTTTGTCTCTTTGTATCGAGTCAGTAAAGAATAAAGCATTACGTCCACACAATAAATTTTCGTATTTGTATTAGCAAATAGTGCAAATGTATTTGTCATTATAATATATTGACTTTATTTGGAGCATAATTTCTATATAATAAATTTGAATCAACTAATAAATATACATTTAAAAAGTATATAATCATGAATTTATATATTTGAAACACTGACGTGTTTTGTGAAACTATTTGGTATTTTAAAGGTATGGTTTCAATTCATTTAAATTAGTTATGTAATATTTCTGAAGGGATACAAAGTGACTCCGGTGAATAATTCAAGGAATAAAATTAATTGTAGTTTGATTAATTACTTTAGAAGCGTAATGCAACTAAATGTTTTTCACCTAGTTCATGATGGAAGGAGTTGTGCTATTTAATCCTCAGAACAGTGATATGGACACTACATGTCAGTAAAACAATGAATATTTCCTCGTTCTTTCAACTTTCGGTATAAACAAACACTAAAACACTGAAAATGTTTTCAAATGTTGAAAACTTCTACCAAATTAAATATTTAAGAAAAATCTTCTATGTGAGTAAAAATTTTCGTCCAATTAGAGTCGGATGTTTATTATTTCCAGCTCTCTTTCTCAAAATAATAATTGTGTATTGTTTTTTACAATGCACAAAGATATGACTCATATCATGTAAGCATTTAAAAGACGAACAGACTTATTATTTTAATTACTGCACCTTAAAATATTCTTAATCCAACATCGATGTCGCAATTTCTATAATTATTTGAACTCTCAAATTAAATTACGCAATTATCCCTAAGGTATTTTAATCTTTGAATCTTCATTAAAGGATCATAAATCCCATTATATTTGTTTCAATAAAAAGAAGTTAATATATTCTCATATCACCCCAGTCACATAAAACTATTTTACAACCTCACTCAATGTATTGTAATAACAATTTTATAAAAATCTATATAAATCTTCCCATATGCGTCTTCCATGCTTCGTAGCAATCCGCTTGAGAATCGCTCCGCTACGTCTCAGGCAAAAGCCCGGCGCTCCGCTGCGGAGGCCGCGGGGCGTCGCTGAGCAGATTAGAGGGGGGCAAATTAGCAAATATGTGGGCTCCAATTAAGCACACGCTGCCACAAGGGGGCGACCCGCGCTCCGCATTCGGGTGAGTGAAGGAAGCTACGGGGGAGGAAGAGGAGTAAGGATCCTGGGGATCAGCTTGAATGGGACTGCCGACGCATCCCGTCATTCATTGCGTCTAATGCGAATCCTTTTTAAGACAAGAGACGGCTCGTTAAAGCGGATCGCTTTGACCCGCGTTTCGGCGCATGTGCGGCTGCGCAGACGTGTAATCGCTCAGATAAGGAACCGGTTCTGCACCCCACACCAACGCGCCAACCCCCTCGCGAACACATCGCCTGCTCAACTCGTGCCGTTCCCTTCTGTAAGCCTGTTTGACGCAAAGGCTTCTCGTGCGGGGCAGAGGAAGGGCAAATGGGGGTGAGGAAACTGTGGAGGTAGAAATTGCACTGAGGGCGGTATTTTAAAAATCATGGCGGGTTGGAAGGTGAGAATGAAAATATCGTGGAGGATGTAGACGTAAGAGAGGGGATGGAATGAAATAAAGGTACCGTGGTAACGACTTTGATGTAGAACCTGAAACGGATGTAGCTAAGATTATGTGGGTAGATTCATCTGCGCAATGCACCGAAATATGCTTGAGAATCAAACGTTATTAATGAACTTCTCAAACGGGTCCTTTGTGGTTCTTATCCTGTATGTTGACTGATGCAATCAGCTATAGCTTTCTTAGCCACATTGACGTCTCATGAAACGCTGAATTTGAATACAGTTGTTGCAAAAACGTAAAATGAATATTTTCCCGTTCTATCTATTTCACTAATGTAAATGGGTGGTTGGTTTTATTTTTTTATTATTGTTTTAAATATATTTAATTAAACTCAGGATTAACCTCGTGATATCTAATGACACTAAACACATTGAAACATTACTTCACTTTATTTTTCTGATTTCTTATATTTTTACTCATTTGATTTGCTCAATATCATTTTTAATCGTCTCAAAGCCTACTACTACTATTATTTATCTATTACTTTCTTTAATCTAGTCATAAATAGTTTCTTGTCACAAGAACAATCCAATCATCGCTTTTGAACACCTTTATCTTCCATCTAGCCCTCCTCGACGGGCTCCACACAGAAATTTTTCTGTGACACAATGAACCATTCCTGGCAATATATAAATTATTTCATAATACTTAGAGAAAAATCGAGAAAATATTTTTCACTATAATTTATCCCTTTAAAATGAATGTTTTGAAAATTCGTAACTTAGAAAACCTTTTCAAAATATAAGCAACATCGTGTTGAAATTTCAAGATCTTATCTATAATATTTTTCTGTTCCCTTGAAGAACAGAGATAACTCAAGCTAAGCAACAAACATTTTAATTCCCTTTGTCCCGCTTAATGTTGAAATATCAAAAAAATTCATTTAAAAAAAATATAGATATTTGATTTAAGAATGTTTATACACACACACTGAGATGAAATCATAGAAGACGACGTCGTCAACATCCCAAAAATATGTCGTGTCCTTTTCTCCCATTCAAATTCAAATATCGAAAAACCTAACGATTACATACGAAAACCGAGATGATACCTCATTTAGTTCCTGAGATGCAGTGAGGAATCACATTTCACCCTAGTTGCCCCTTCAACTGAAGTTCGTAAAATTCATTCCACTGGAGTCTCCACAATAAAAATTATACATGTTTTCCAAAACTTCCTGTTTCTTTATATATATATATATATATATATATATATATATATATATATATATATATATATNAACAATGCACCAAACATTTTCACCGCTCTTCACCGTCTAAAATGTTAACTATATAGAAAATTCCAGAAATTATTGTTGATCTATTTATTAAAAATTCTCTATTTTATACCCTATCTACTCTACTTTGAGATTTTTTAAAGCATTATAATATTCTCTCATATAGGTAAGTCCTCATTTTCACCTTGATTCGCACTTGCTAAATCTTCCATTGTCAAACGAGATTGCTCGTTTACTATCTGCACATCAAGTCCTTGACTCTTATTTAACAGTGTTTTATCGGTTACATCCCATTTTCTAGTATTTCATGAAATTCCTTTGTCTCAAAGATAGTGTATTTGTTTTTCTCTTGAATTGGTTATAAACCTGACTTAAATCCCCATATTTCACGGAAAACAGTTTTTACTGAAGAGATTGCGATATGTGAGAACTTTTCTCTTCACAATCCTTAATTGTGTTTTTCTGTAAGTAAACACACTAATAAAATCTTAGCAAAGTTAATGTAAATATTTTTTTGCAAGCTCCTATTAAAATATTGGTGGTGTGTTCGATAACAGACGCAGCCGGTGAATTGTATATTGTGGTGCATAACCTTAGTAAATTTAAAGATATTTGATCTAATATAAGATATATATGTTTTCGAGTTAATAGTTAACATAATTATACGGACTATGATTTTCAGTTAATTTTCCATATTCTTTATTAAAATGTATTATTTCTAATTATTTAGGGTTATGCGCAGGTTTGTAGGGCAGCAGGAGGGAGTCCTTCTCATGTTTCTGCTTGTTTAAAATTGGTCTTCGAGATAAATAAATTTAAGTGTAATACTGTGAATGTTTCTCTTTAATGGGTCGCAAATTATCACGACTTTATTATGTATACATTATTATTACGACTTTATTATTACTACCAAATGGAGGTCATGTTTGGATACTTGACCGGTGAACAAATCGATATAATTTGATGAATATTTTTATATGTATCAATAAGAAGGAAGAAGTTTTTCATTTTTAATTTAATATAACTATTTTTAAGAGTCAACAAGATTGTTCGTTAAAAGATCAAATACACCTGTAAATACTCCACACAACTAACACATTAGTAGTACTTGTGGCATATTTAAATATCTATTATCTTGTCATTGTTATGTATCGTGAATACTTAATGAACTATAAGAATAACTTTGTAAATCAAGAATAAATGCTTGGTTATAACTAATAGTGTTTTTATTTGTGGAAACGTTTGTTTAACACTTTCCACAATATTCAAGAGTTTGAATCAAGATTTTCTAGATCATTAGCACCATTATCTTCAATTGATTTAATTGAGCAAGAACATGATGATAAAAAATTATCAGAGTCTTGATTACCACAAAATGCTACAATAAGACCACTTGCTAGAACAGCTTTCTCAACACAGGACCGGTGAAATTATTCCGTACATTTAGTACACTGAATAGCCTTCATAATGTCAACAAATTCATGTTTATTGGGCATTTGGTCATATTCTTGATACTACTCATAGCTTAATTTAGTAATATAATAAGAAAAATTCTTAACTGTTTTTACGCATAAAGATTTTCTATCACCAAAAACCAGTTGGTGGATGGATAAATGGATAAATTTGTATTAGTATTTTTGAAAGAATAATATTTTAATTTATGGCCAAAAATCCAGTGAAGCACTACGTACAACCATGCGTAGAATTTGCTTATTTCATATAAATGATCGTGTCATTTGATGTCTGCTCTTCTGAATACATGGAGTATAGAGAAAAGATAGTTTTTTGAAGGCAATTTCATTTTAAACCAAATTAAGAAATTTCAATCGCTGGCAAACCTTACCTGACGATGTCTCGCATTAAAGACGAATGTAGTGTTATTTTATTTATATTTTTATGTAATTATTACCAAAATTGCTTTTTTCTAAATTGTGAGATGTGAACTTCCTTAGTTTGATTCAAAATTAAATTGTCTCTGTATTATTTTTAGAGCTTGATTCCTCTTGGAAAGCAATAAACAAGAAAGCAAAGGAATATAACTTCAAAAGATGTCGTCAGTGTCTTCGAAATGACTGCCGGAGAAATCGTTAACTAGAGGATGAAGTGGCAGTCAAGGTGACCGTGACATTAGTCGTTGACTTTAGTTGCTGTTAACTAGGGGTCGTCAAAAAGAGATATAGACTTCTCTGCCGGCTACGCTTGTCTACAACTTTGACGAGAGGTGGTCGTAATTGTCCCAAGTTATGCAGTCAGGTATGCAGTAACTCTTCTGTAACACGAATGAATAGGGAAAACTGGAACATATTGTTCCCCGAAGTATAAAAGTTACCCCTTCCTTCCCCTTACATCGAGCGTCTCAGAGTGCTGAAGTCATCATCATATCTCTCAGTATCTTTGTAACATCATCAATGTGTTAGAAAGCCGCTTAAGAGCTGTATAATTTAGCTAAATGTGATTTCGAATATCTTGAAGTTATTCCGTGTTTTTTGAGACTGGTTAGTGGGCGAAATTATGAACTAAACTAACTGTGGAGAAAAAGAAATTAAGTATTTTTATCAATAGCACACATGTGACTTACGAAAATTGGAAGGAATTGTTACAGATCCTTTCGCCGATGACTCGGCAGTGAGGCGGTCTGTAAAAGTGTGGAAGAAGCCACATAAAAACTCCAACAATTAACATAATAGAGTCAATTAAGGGAACAAAGAGTGGTTAATAAAAATCTGTACATGTTAATTTCACAAATAAGAAAACAAATACTTACCCATGCACCTAGAAGTTAAACAAGTCCATTCGCAAATACAGGAACTTACTTGGTCATGACGTTGGATGTCAAGCTGGGCTGAAGAGCCGCCAATATTAAGGAAAATAGAACGGAATTAAATGTACAAAGACAAGAAAAAATATGGATTGGCTTTTTGGTAAAATATCCCCCTTGTGGGAGTGTAATAAATTCCTTATTTAGAAACAAATTCTCACAACCTCTGTGGACATACGGGATCCAGCTCTTGGGATGCGCTAGTGAAAGAAACATACGGACGATGCAAAATTACCAAAATAACGTCCTGAGGAATATTCTTGATGCTCCATGGTATGTAAAGTATATAAATATCTACAAAGGACTTAAAGTATAATTATTAATTGTAATTGAGGTAATTGAGGAGTTTGCTGGAAAGCACGAAGAAAGGCTTCATCATCACGAGAACATCGAGGTTACCCAAATACTCGAAAGTCACGTAATAACGAGAAGGTTAAAACGTTTGAATTTGTGAAATGATGAAAAAGACTGCAAATGAGAAATGACAATAACATGACAAAGTGCTGAGTATCCAAGTAAATACAACAAAACTGGTAAAGCTGACAAGTGTTCAGAACACAACTTGAACTGATGAGTGATACTTGTTTTGTATGTTTGTCTAATGTATTAGGTTAGACTAAAATAGCTATTAATAGATAGTTGCATACTCCGCGTTGTATTAAAAAATAGAATACTCTTTAAAAATTCGCTTTTCATGTAATATTTTCTTTTTATATGTAATCTCTAAAGTGGTACATGGTGCATTATTAGTATTGATACCCCATCAATTTCACTCAATAAATAAATAAAAAGAAAAATAGTAATGTAGCTGAATTTGTACAGAGTAAACTCGAACTCAAGTGTCTGTTACTAGAAAACAACAACCTAGTAATGCCGAAAAGTTTAAATATTTTATGTCATACAAAAGATGTAAACTTTCTTCAGTTACAAAAATGGAACTACAGAAGAAAATATTAAACTGAAGTAAAATAGTTTACATGTATTTTTTAAATTGGGGCTTAAGTTTCACCTAGGAGAGTCCTAATTTTTATGTATTGCATGGTGTACCGTTTATCTTACGTCTATTATCTACAGTTTATATGTATCATTGATTTATCCTTGTTGAAAATATATTCTCTCACTAATACTGACAAGACCTATCACATACATAGTAAATCGTAAAACAGATTTGAACATACTATTTAAAAATAAACATTAGAACATTTAAATAAAGTATAATACACACAAATCTTAACGTATTTCAGTTACAGTAATTTAACAACTATCGGCAATAATTTATGAACAACCATTTATCTTTAATTAACTTAATCCTTCTAATAATTTATATTTGTGTGACCCTTCATCTGATCCAAATGGAACATAACAAATTAGATTTGTTTAGTATGTCAATTATTCAATTATTTTTTTTGGTACTAAAAAAATCACCTATCCTTATTGCGGGCTTTTCTAAGGGCCTGGGACAAACTGTCCTTCGCCACCACCTCTCCCTCTCAGTGAGATGGTGATACCCCTATCAAATGGAAATCGAGATGGGTGTATTGAGCGGTGTGAGATTTAGGGGAAAAAAGTATTTATAAGAAGTAGGATGTTGTATGGTAAGCAGCGAAGGAACGAGACTATCGCTCACATATTTTTATTGTTCTCTTTTTAAGTCTTTGATTGAATATTTTTGCTTGGAAATATTTAGAAATAAGGAGAAAATTAAGTCATTAAATGATGACATCGTACAGTCGTCAAGTGAACTATCATCCCAGATATTACACTAAAACCTATTAATGATCATGAAATGAATTTAATTTTAAATTTTAATTATATATCTTAATTTTAATCATTGTTATAATTGCGTACGGCCCCCAACGTCGTTCCAAACATAAATATCGCTGTGCACAGTCCAAATGGAGGCCCGCGCCGAGGCAAAACAAAAAGTGTAATTTAACACTTACGCACAGCGATCACTCATGAATTTGTTTTTATATTATTATTAACATAAATAAGTGTTTTTGTGCCATTCTTGGGAGATTCCAATTTTGTTAGATAAAGTTTAAATATAGTTTGAATCAATTTTACGCTACGAAATATATTGTTTATTTGTTTCCAAATATACATTTTTCTTCATATTATATGCAAAATATAAGTTGGAGAATAAATATATTATTCTGTTTCCACTGTTGACACTTTCGGAGATTTTTTTCTGAGACACTTTTCATTCATTTAAAACTAAGTTACTTTAAATTGTATTTTATCTGGAAAATGTATTTGAAATTAAAAAAGAGCATTCAGGTCACTTATAAATATAAAATAAATTCAACAGTATGTAAATTCAAGTTGTAATGTGAGTCGAAAACAGAGATATAAAAATAATTGAAATTTACGTTAGCAGTAACATTATAGAAATCAAATTAAAGTAAACACATGAAAGTAAAGGTTTTCAACGGAGCCGAGAGGGATAGAGCACTCTGGGTTCTCAGATTATTACGTTAATTAGTACTTTAATTAATACAAGAAGACATCTAACCGCAACTCTTGCAGCGTGTGTCCACAGCGAGCGACAGACCGGCATGACGTTGCGTCGACTCCAAGCTTTGCCTCGGGTTCTAAGTTTCCATCCTGGAGTAATTATCATCGTAAATATTTAACACCGCAGGCCACACACAGAGACGAAGCGCGCGCTTTATTATCTAAAGATGGTTTCACTTGCAGGAACTCCGTTCCACGCAGACCGCATCCAACATCCACTTCTACTCTGCTCTGAGAGACCAGCGCCACGAGCGAAGCGTGGTGAGAGAGGGAACTGCCCGAGTTAAGGAGATAAAAGGAGACCTTAATGGGTAGGATGTAAGGTAACGATCGTATTACGGAATATTCCTGATGATTTTCCGACGCAAGTAGCAAAATAATCCCTTCAAAGCGGGTAGCTGAATGCCTTAGGGACTACGTCTAACTCCCTTTTATAATATGACGGCAACGACGAGTACGTAGGCGTCCGTAGCGGTGCGTTGAGAGACTGAGAGACCGGGGTCAGGTGTAGACATGAGAAGCTCATTGAGCTGGAAAGAGGGGAGAAAGAGTGAGAGAGGGGAAGTACTCTGCTTACAGCCGTATGTTCTCTCTTAATAATTCTGACGGAGGTTGGTCTTCAATGATACTCATTTATACTCATTTCAATGATGGTAAGCAATTAAAACAATGGTAGCATCTGGCAACATATTGTAGGATATACAGCATTTAGGATTCTAGAATATTGAATCGTGGTGTATCACAATTGAAGGACTTATTGTATACTTATCGAAACGCAAAAAAATAATGAAGTTTGCATTGGAAGCTGAAAATTTAGAAAAATCAGATGATGATAATACAACAAAATAACATACACTTCACCAATCAACACTGGCTACGAGGCATTGATTTACATTGGATTCGTACAATAATACACAACATAGTGACAAGAAAATACTTGAAGAAATCTAGAAGAAGAATAGCAGCTATTTATTTTCCAAAACATAATCGTAATTTGTGTGACAACGTATATTTTGTATCAGTTGATCTGTAAATATAAGTGATAAGCTAGTGGACTCGTGAGAAGATTTCACAGTGATAGAAAAATTCGAATACCATTCAGTGGACCACCCACCACATCGTGAAAGCAGTGAACGACTTAAACAACGGCTATCCATTAAATATTAACTTTGTTTTAAAGTAATAAACGTAATACGTTAATAATGAACGAAGACTTCATCTTTTAGCAAAGTTATTGAGCTATAAGTAATGTCACCTGGAAAACATCTCGGGAACTTTACTCAATTCACATTCAATTTGTATTTTATTACAATATTTAAAATGGTGAGATAGTGTTTCTTCATAAGTTCAGAGAATAGTATTTGTAATGTTAAATTTGTGTTGGAAGAATAAGGATTATTTACGAAAAGTTATTTTTCAGAAATTCGATACAGCGATGGAATTTGTTGAAGCGCCTGAGGAAAACAATGACAAAAACTGGTGGAACGGCATCAATTGAAAGTGGTGGCTTGTGATATTGTAAATTGTAATACTCGAGGAAGAAAGGAAGAAGGGATATCATCAGACTTGACGACGATAGTAGTAGGAATGAATCAAGTAATTTGAACAGTTCAAGACCTTTGCTATGTTACCTCATCTGATTCGATTTTCACAATGAAACGAACTCTGCAGTATCCTGGTTTCCCTTCGCTCGTCCTTCGCAAGGGAATATTTCCGTCAACAACAAATAAAGCAGCTTCCGAGTTTGGGAGAAGAGGTCGGTGACATCAAACAATTATTGTCATGGGTGGGCGACTGCCATCAATTTCGAAACATCCAGTTGGTGCTTCCTTATTTTCATTATTCAGTCTTCGACAGATGAAAAATTGAAAGCGCAGGGACGCATTAAGCAAATAATAGAAATGCAAGAACAAATCAAACAGTAATAATCCGCGCAGGGATTACAATGCTAGTCGTTCTTCCATGTGACATCGTCGCTCACTGTCAGCGGTAGGATATTATATGACTCCATGGGTCAACTCGCAGTCCTAAACAGCAGATTTGCGAAGGTCGAGTTGGCGGATTTTGCTGGAAGCATCGGCCGAACTCTTCGAAGTGGATGGTTGCCGCCCACCCCTGACATAGATGGAAGAAGTCACCGATCTCCTCTCCGAAACACGGAAACTACTTTATTTGGTGTTGGCGGAAATATTCCCTTGCGAAGGACCAGCGAAGGGAACATTCGTAGCATGATTGAACCAACAATGCAGCGTTCGTTGTAAGATTGTCAAAACCACAAGTGAAAAGTGAGAACCATTTCAGAAAAATAATTTTTGAAAACGAATTTTCACAAAATCGACAATTAAGATGTAAGATTCCTGATATAAAAAAGTCTGTATATATGAAGTCTCGGTCAAATTCCACCATATGTTCACAAGATAGCCGATTTCAACTTACATTTATTGCTCGTATAATAAGAGTAAGATTTGTTCATTAAAAATTTACTTGAAAATATTATTGTATTGACTAAAAGTGAGAGTTGCTCTGTCTCTAGTACAATTATATTAAATGTTAGAAGAACAAATATATAACAATTATTAGACTTTTAACATAAAATTCATTAAATTACCAAATAAAATTAAACTATCAAAATAGTTATGAAAAAATGTCCATATATGCATTTATTAAAAATTTACTAAAAATTATTTTTATAATGCATACGTCCGAGCGTAGCTCGGTCCCCTGAGTATTATAAATTTAAGTTGTAAAAACTTCAAATTTTATCCATTATCAATTGAAGGAAAGGGGATTTTTATCCATTAACTAAACATCAGTTTCAGACTAAATAAATGATTATTTCATTATCATCGGATTAATGCTTTGATATTAGTTCAGACACCATTTCTTGCAGTGCTTTAAGAAGATCCTGTGGGACATGAAGATAATAATGCTATGCTTAAATGAGATCCAGTAGTGCTGAACTTACGCTCAGTTTTGAATTCTCCCTTCAAATTTTTAGTTCAGCACTACGAGTAAAATGTAGTGTTATTGCTTGCTACAAAAAATACTCAGTAAAGGTTTGTTGAATAAGAATAAAATTTAAAAATAACATAAATCGATCTTATCAATAGAAAAAGAGACAAAAGTTCTTAAATATTATTTAGCAATGTGCGGTGAAATAAACATTTTGTCCGATGTTTTCCAGCTTATAAATGTTTGAGTGCTAAATGGAAATATAGTAATTAAGTTGTTTATTCTTCAAATAGCTCCGTATCAACATTGCTCTTTTGTTGCTGATCTTAGACATCCTCTTGTTCCTTCTCATATATGTCTTTGTCCCCCACCCTCCTGATCCTCCTTCCTTGTCGCCCTCCCGTAGTAGGCGCAGTGTTCCGCAGTTCGCGAGCTAATGTGATTAAATCAGTGGCCTGCCTGCCGCAGCGGCATTCAACCATTGGACGCGCGCGGACGTCGCGACCCTCGACCGCTACCTCAATGACGCACTCATCATCCCAAAAGCCATCATCTCCTTTCACCTTTTCATCTCTCCGCATTTTTGTCTTCCCTTTATCACCCTCCTACCTAGCACCTTCCTCTGAACCATTTTCTTCACCACCAGAAGAACATAGTGAAAAACACCGCCATCGACTTTGTCTCTTGTAGTATTGAATACCATCACCACCAGACCTTCATCAATCCCCTGCCCCTCATTCATTCTCGCGAGCCCCCACTGGCCACTGGCGCGACCGTTTCAAGATCAGAACCAATATAGACAGATTGTGTCCATCTCGTTTACATTAAGCTGCGACCGTGTATATTGCTTTTATTATCGGCGGCAGCTGCGTTTAGGTGGGTCTGCGTGAGCGCTCACCCGCGGGCCACTCCTGCGCCACAGAGTTAGTGGAGGAAAAGCCGACCACTTCTGCGGCAAACACCCACATGGTGCGCGGGGCTCCCGGGATGCGCGCAGTAGCCTGTCTCTGTTTATTTTGTCTCAAACATCAAACAAAACGCAAGCCGCGGAGACAGAGGCGGTGGCTAGCAGTAACAGAGCAGCTGCTTCCGTTTCAAGTAATTAATCTGCTTGCCCGCCCGCGCAAAGCCCACTGATAAAAACACGCTCGTGATTAAACTGAGCTCACCGCCGTCGAACGGTTGAGAAGCAGTGGTGGTGACGGTGGTGGCGGCGGCAGTGGCAGACATCGCGGCCCCTTCAAATATTTACCGGCTGCAATAGTACATCCGTCTCCTCTAATGGAGTCATAGCCAAGAAACGCCGCTCCAGTGGAGTAGTAGGGTGGCGGGGCAGTCTTGTTGCTCCTCCCCCGCCCCGTTCAACCCCGAAGTCCTCTTCGAAGCGACGCGCTGAACCGAGCTGGGACTGCGATGTGGGTGAGACACTTTTACCAAATTAGTTGTGGAGTGTGTTTGTGTTGTTTTCGATGAGTGGGTCGCTGGGATCGCCCTCGACCTTCGAAGCAGCGGTGAACCGCCAGGAGGCGCTTAAGCATCCCCGATAACCCCCACCCAGTCCCAGAAGAGCAACAGACGGAGGGTAACGGGGGATGCAAAACAAGGTTGGTGCCCGCTTCATTTAATTTGCTATCGAAATGGCTCTGCGAAGTTTGATACTCTCTCATAGAAGATGGATAATATTTTGTTTTCAGCGTGATTCGTTCGGAAGCTCAATCGCTGGAAAGAGAGATTCTTTATACATTAAGCAAGAACATTAAACTTTTTCACCTTAATTTATTAGTATGCGGTTGTGATGTGCTTTTGGTTGTACATTAGATGTAATTTACATTGAGCTATACACAATGTTCAATACACATTTATTAAATTTCAATTAATCAACCAATTTGTAAACAAGAGCATAATTTCTTGTTTATGGTTATTCCTTTCACATTCTTGAAGTCAGTATTTCATCAAACTCTCTGATATATTTACCGTATAACATAGTAACAAATCATTTCTAGTGCTCCGTCATAAACATATACAAAATATGAAAAACAGAACGTAAAATCATATCATTATTAAATTCTTTTTGGAACAATTCAGTAAATATTTTGGTGGGAATATATCGTTATGCACATAAATCGATCATCGAATACCATTCGAGTCATCTCAAGGAGTCGCCTCTGGAGTGGGATTCAAGCCGGTGGCGAGGCCACGCGCCAGCGTTCTTCTGTTTGTCTGCGCTTCTCGCTAATAGCAGGACAGGTAATTAGTTGGCCTCTGAGGACCATGCCGTTTGTAAGTAAATTCTAAGTACCTCCTCAGTAAACATAGAAAAGCAGCACAGCGCGCCGCACCCAAAGCAGGCAAGTCGGTTTCAGTGTTGTCACAAACAAATCGGCGACTGCAAGAGAGTTAGGATTCAAATTTAACAAATGTATGTTATGTGAAAGTTGGTGAGCATAGCGAACAATATATTGAAATTAATTTAAATAATTGAAAGAAAGAATGAGAAAGACAAATTACTTGTTGGATCGTGACGAGGTATTGAAAGACTTTTTTCTCTAATCTCTCAATTTAATAGCTCATAGATAAAATAGTCTTTTGTTAGTTTAGAGGTTTGTAAAAGTGCAAGGTTTATCGCTGGAAAATGGATTATCCATACTAAGGACAAAGACGAGATAGGTAGCAAACCATTCATTCAATGTAATGCCGTGCGTTAAAAATATTTCAGCAACACTGATATATATTCCTCTGGAAAATAACAAAAATAATAAAATTTATTGAAGAAAGAAGATTTAGGGGTCATGGTCTTAATAAAACTGTTTTTGATGGTACTGCTGTCATCCTACGATATAAGGAAATTGGTGTGAGTGTACTCGTTTCATGTTTAAGAAAAATAAAATCTTTAGTTAAGGTCTCTAATTTTTTAGAGGTAGGGACACCTATGTAGAGAAAGTAGTGAATTACTTTAACGCAATTTCTTTTTTACCGCCATTCATCTCCGATACATTTCTTGACTTGTAATGCCTCCTTACACGGAAAGTGAATGTGAACAAATGCATGAGTGCAAAAGATCTCTCAGCAATGTAATATATAAAGGTAAGTGTTAGTTTGGATGTCTGATGTAAAAATCTATTCCGTTTGGTGAATATGCATCAAACTTGATGAAACTGTCTACATAAGAACGTACTATATTTTAATATTTTATTAATAAATTGTGAACTGAAATATATACGGTTTTCGTGAAAGGCCTTTGCTAAAATTGCAGTTCATAGAGCGGTGGGAGTCACCAAAGTAGGTGGGTAAGGGAGACAGCTGATTCTGTGTAGATACCAAGGAATAACTTCATATAATGTGTGGTTGGGAAATTTAACATTTAAAGATTTTCTATTTCTCAAACTTGGTGAACTTGTTGAGCGGCCGAGTGGAGACCAGGAAAACTCCTCGGGTGACAGTGTGCTCTACTGGTTTATATAAAATGAATTGAATAGCACACACTTATTTAGTATTTTTGTAAAAGATATTTTTGAGATTACCACTACAGTAGGAATAAGAAAAATTTAAGTTCGGAGAACAATAGATATTGGGAAAAACATGTTGAGTCTATATAAGGAAACAAAAAGAAAAGATTATCACTGAAAATACGATGTAAGTCATTATAAATAAATATGAATAAAAAAAATTCTGAAAGTAACGGAAATTTGAAAACTTGTAACTTACGCTACCTTAATCCTCTCATTCAAAGAGAAGCAATATAAAATGCTAACAATAAATTAAGCAGAAATTCCTGAAAGGTTTCTCATTTGTACACATCATGAACCCTTAGACGTGTAACATGTAAAGCTATCGTTATTTCCGTCCTATATCTTTGACTCGGGAGAAGGTTCCTTCTTGGCGTGCAATTACCTGAAAGTCTGTGCGACAAAGTCCTCTTCCGCGAAGCAAAAGAAGGGCTCCAAAGAGAAATGGTTATGCGTGGGTATAAAGAAAAGACGAAGGCAAAGTGTACGATGCGTTCGATTTAAGGGGAAGTGGCAAAGTATACTCAGATGAACAAGAGAAAGAAAGAAGACTCCTCGTGTGAGTAGGACATCACAGAAGAAATAAAGTGTACCTGCAAAAATGAGCATGTACTTTTTTCTGAAGACGACGCAATATGATGAAGAAATGTAAACAGCTATTTGCTGATGACGTCGCATCAAAAGAATTCTTCCCATAAAAGTCTCAAAGAAGAAGGTTTCAATAATTGGACATATTCGGACTGCTAATTTCCTTCCCTGTGATCTTTCCTCTATCATACATTTTCTGATCTCTCTAGTGACAGAAGAGAGTTGCTTTTTTTGAGAATGTTTGCTAAGATTACAAAAAAGTAACATTTTTTCCTTTGCTAAGTCAATTTTTTTGGTCTCAAATACAGAAGTTATTGCGAAGGAAAAATGAAGGGTGGTATATTACGAAGACGTACTTTGTTTATATAAAGGCAGCAAATCTGGAGCAATATTTGCGTAAGAAAATTGAATTAATTGGACGCTCATACTTTGTAGCATGGAAGAAAAAAGAATATCTTTCTCTTTGGAAGAAGAAATGTAGATGCTTAAAGGTAGTAAGATAAACCAAAATTTTAATACGTAGCGCACTCATGTTTGCCGCACAAATGTTAATTTGAAGGCAACAAATGCGAAGCATGCAATGTAATGTCATTTTTTCATTTCTACCCATTATCATTTTTACATTTCTACATGTAAGTTGCTTTCTCATAATTATTGTATTCCTTAACACAACATTCGATAAAAATGGTTTAATTTTATTTATACATTGCTTAATTTTCAGAACAAAATAATACAATTTGAATAATATTCAATTGGCAAGTTTACCCATAGATTCATAACAATTATGCGAAATCCTTCTTATGGTATACATTTCATCATTATTCATTATAGCATGCATTTACCCCATATTTACAAGGATTCTCAATGTTAAGTAGAATAATATTTTCAATTATGTCTCCTTTTTTAGATCTCTTATTATATTGCACCAGGAGCTAAAGAGAAAACAACTATTCCAACCTGGTATTTTCATTCATTTTTCTTCACAACACGGAACATTAAGAATTTTGGCCATCACCTTTTCAGGTTTCTTCAATTGAACACGTTGGTGTGCAGATAATTCAAGCTTGAAAAAAGAAACTTGAGCTCAATTTGTTTTAAATTATGTTCTTAAAGTAAAACATGTTTGTTCGAACTAGAAAAGGCTTCCATTAAAATATGTGAAAAATAGAAGAGTAATAAACTTCTTTTTGATGATTTACTCAATATCTTTGTAATCTTTGAGAATAATTAATTATTTTTCCTTTCTTTACCCCCGTATTTCACATAAGTTCATAGAATTCACGGGTACTAGAACGGTGTATACTATTTCAGTGATCGTAAAAAAACCCAACTAGCATGTGACACTAACTTAACATGTGACACTCTACATAAAAAACCCTTTAGTAATAAAAAAATTAATGTGTAAGACAATTTATTGGGTTAATTATTTTCTTTTTACCGAACGCTGTGGTTGTGAATTTTTGTTATTTTACATTTAGCACTTAAATTCATTTTGTGAAAAATTATGAGTGGTCTCTTTGTCATCTAATTTATGCAACGTTGCTTTTGAGTCTGTAACGTAATGCATCTGAAATGGCAATCGGATCACCGTCCATGACCAGCATACCTATGAATACGAGGCAATATTAATAATTTTCGCGGTGAATGATACAAATACTTCGGTGCTTTAATTTCCTTTCTACGCCGCCATTATTCCGGTAACAAAAGTCCTGTTGCACTCGTTGGAAATGGGTTGTTGCTGTAAAAACGCCCTTTGCGGAGAGGTGTAAGGACGCGCATTATTGCATCTGAGGGTCACTCGCGCGTGGAAAGAGAAATGGTTTCCTGTACAATTACCCTCTGTGTCACACTAAAGGACCAATGACCAGTGTTGCCAAGGTAATGATCTCTTGTGAATATTTGAGCGGCGTTAGAATGTTTTTGTTCCTTGAATAACATGACCTACCGTCTGAAAATGTAGTACAATATCAAAAATTTATCAATAAAGAAGATAATTTCTGCGTCAGTTTGGCACGATATTTTGAAAATTACAAGGAGGTTTCTATATCACAATTACCCTCTTACCAAGTTGCGAAGGCATCAGCGATTTTCAAATAAACAGAACTATTTCCTTAATTATTTTTGTGCATCCAGAGAACTCACGTAACGTTTTCGAATGTTGACAATATGAAAATATGGAATTTAATCTCCGGTTGAAAGTTGAGTCAAAGAGTAATTTCATTGCGCTAAAGTACATGGACAATGAGGTATTATCGAATAAACATGAAGATTTTACCTCACTCAGCTATATTATTGTTATAAGGCAATCTAAGTAGAGTTGGCACCATGAAAAATCTTATAACAAACAGTAGGGAACTCCCAATAATATATCACAAACTCTAAACTAGAATATAATAAAATACTTACGGAATTATGTCCATGATTACTGAAGTCAGGTCGCCAACTATTCACGAAACTTGTAAAGATTGAACAAAAGGAGTTCTAACTAACTGATAAATCATACTACTGATATTTACTATTGGATGAGAGCAATTATTTTGTGCTTTTAAAACTTGTTAATAATTTTAGATTGTCGTTTGACTCTTTTTTTCTTTCGCATTGTCTTCAGTCACGTAATACGTCTGCGATTTCCGTCAGAACAGTATTTTCCACACTTTTTACTGAATTGTTCTTGTGAATAAGGTATAAAATTTTTAGCGTCATCTTAGCGTTCCTATAAACATTTGCCATGTTTTAGTAGGGTTTTTTTTATCTATATTAAACCGGTACTTTTGCCAGGATATCAAAAATACATAAGCCTGCGAAAGTGTCTCCATATAGTTCGATAATAACTTACATGTAATTTTTTGCTTAAAATTACAAACATATTGACATTCTATTAGTATTATAACTCGCAGCTAACTTTTTATCTTATCTAGGAATTTTTGCTGAATTTTTTGAATCCGCCTCTGCCTTAGGGC